>APFE031516049.1:0-26346 GCA_000404065.3 Pinus taeda | reverse complement strand
CTTTTTGAGTGTTTGGGTTTTGAAGAGATGCTTCAGAACCTTTATTGGCTTCAAGAGAATCTTCCTCAGAAATACTTTGCTTTTGAGCATCTATAGAAGGTTTTTATAAAACTCTACTAGATCTGAGTTTTACATCATTGAGAGGAACAATCATATAGGTAGGAAATTGTTGTCCTTCTACAATGTAAGCATTTTGAGGATTTTTATTATTGGGATTTGGAAATGGCTGGGAAGGTAGTTGATTTGCTTTTTGTTGGAATGGAAGCAAGAGTTGAGAATTTTGTTGAGGAGTTTGTTGTTGTTGTGGGAATGGTAATGAAAGTTGTGGATTTTGATTTGGAATTTGTGGAGCTTGTTGATTTGGAAAGGATGGAGGATATTGATAAAATTGAGCAAATCTCCCATAAGGATTTTTCATACCTTGTACCCATGATTGAAATGGATTTTGAGGTTGGGACCAAGGTTGTTGCCAAGGATTCCAATTTGGTGGGGGTTGAAAGTTCGTGGGGTTCTTAAACCCTCGATTTTGTTGCCCCTACCAAGGTCTCCTTGAAACAAAACAGAGAGACTCAATTGAATTTGGGTCTTCTTGAAAGACAGCTTTGAGCCCAGGAATTGAAGGACAACCCTTGGTCTCATGGCTTTCTAAACAAATCATACATGTTTCTACAACTTTTTCATCCAAGGGGCATTCCCTTAGAGCATGTTTCTTCCTACATTTTGGAAAAAAGATGGCCAAAGATTCAGCTTCTTCTTTCTGCTTGTTTTGTATCTTAAGGGTGTCTAGTTGTTCACTAAGACTCCCTAAAATATCAGTTTTGAACTCATCAAGCATGTTGCCAATCTCGGCCCTACTTACTGATCCAGTTGTAGATTTGTTTGCTCTAATGAGAGAAGGATCTCTAGGTCCTTTTCCAGTTTTAGATTTTCCCCTTGAGAGATGGACACATAGTTCTGTTATATCATGAAGTGGAAGTTGAGATATATCTCATTTCCCCATCATGTTCAAAATATCTATCCATTCATCTCTAATGGATTTTAATAGAAGGGCTTTCAAGGTTTCCTCATCTAGGTTATTCATTTTTGCTCTTTTCAGGTTGTATTGAAATCTTTCAAGTAAATTCTCCAAGTTTTCATCTTCTTTTTGCACCATTTTGAATACCTCATCCTTATGATTGGTGGGCATACAATAGTCCAATTATCTATCCAAAAATGTTTGTTTCATATCATTCCAAGTCCTAATAGATTGAGTGACTAATCCCATGAACCATTTTAGAGCAGCTCCCTTCAATGCTGAAGGAAACAATTTGAGTTTTTGAGAGTCTTCCATATAATCATAAGTTCGGCACACGACTTCAAACTCAAATAGAAATATTTTAGGATCCTCACTTCGCAACCCATAAAATTTTGGGAGGACAGATGGTGAGATGTTTTTCATTGTTGTTCGAGATTCCTCGTCAACTATAGGAAATCCAAATGAGTTATCTCCATCCCTATTTCCCCCGTTGTTACCTCTACCTCCTCCATTGTTTCCTCCTCCTCTACCTCTACCTCCTCCAAATCCGTTTACTACTTCCTCTGTCATGATAGTTTCCTCAGAGACTTCAGAGTCCTCTGGTTCTTCTACTAATGGCGAACGAGGAGGATTTTCTCCCTCTTCTTCTTCAAGTGATTCTACTTCCTCGATTACAATGTGTTTTCCTGTAGAAGTAAAGAAAGGGTCTTTTCCTAACTCAGATTCGGTGGATAGTGTGGGAGAGTCTCCTAATTCAGCTACTGCCTCTTGAATTCCAAGAATCCTAAGGCTAGGAGTGTGAGTTGGAGATTATGGAGGTGTATCTTGTCTATACCTTGAAGTAGATGGAGTTGTAAAAATCAAACTCTTGGCCCTAGCTATAAACCTTCCCCTAGAATCCCTTGCTTTATGCCTGTCATTTTTATGTTTCTTCAAGTCGGGCTAATAATTCTCTTTCTGATCTTCCAGATCACTCTAGGTGCAAGAAGAGAGCATACTTAAGAAATTACTGAACCAATAACTCTCTTTTCTGATCCTCTAGGTCACACTAGGTGCAAGAGGAGAGCATACTTTGAGAAGTCATCAATTTTTACCTTCCTTGAAATTTTTTTGTTTTTTTATGTTTTTTTTTAAGAAATTGGCTACCTAGTTTCACTTCCCCGGCAACGGCGCCAAAATGTTTGGTCAATTTAGTGTGTCCTAAATTGCTATATAAATTGTCAATCCAGGAGTCGTAAACTGCTAAAATGAAGTGTACTATATATGCAAGATAACCGATTTCTTACTTCTTTGTCGTTTTTTATTTTTTTGGTTTGTTTTTGGGTTTATCTTCTTGTTAATTCCCTAATGTGAGATGGAAATTCTAAAAATCAAGTATGGATATAAGTGTTCAAGGAAATGGTGACCTTTAAAATAATTTCCAAACTTCAAAGTTTTCAAAAAGGTTTTCAAATTTGCAATGATGAAATCAATTACTAAGAGAAAATAAAAATGTACCTAAATTCTAATTAAACCAAAGAGTGAGCTAGTGACTATGAAACCCAGTATCCTTGCTGCTGTATAAAAAGAAAACTGAACTCAAAGTAATTCAAAAATTGTAAGCAAAGTAAACTAAATCATGTTACATCAACTCATATTCTGACCCCTCACCATTCGACTCGCTCTGGATATAGGAGGTAATCATAAACAAATTGAATAATCTGATATCTAAATTGCATAAAATGAAACTAAGATCAAACTACGCATTCATACTTCAATCCCTCACCATTCGACTCGCTCTCGCTATAGGAGGTAATTGAAAATGACATGAGTAATCTAATCACTAACTTGCAAAAAAAAACTAATATCAAACTACACATTTATACTTCAATCCCTCACCATTCGACTCGCTCTGGCTATAGGAGGTAACTGAAAATGGCATGAGTAGTCTAATATCTATCTTGCAGAAAAGTAAATGAACAAAACAAAACTGAAAGAAATAAACAGTGTTGGAATTACAACTAAGAAAATAAATCAGCAGAAGGACAAGATAATTCCATCATGTCATTAGTCATTAAAAGCTATGTGCACTTGCCTGGGCTATCTATTAGAACCTGAAATAAAGACACTGATCAGTTAACAGTCATTAGAAAACATAAAAGAAACTATGGACAGAAATCAACATGAATACCATAAGCAGTGTAATATATACAAGCAAATGATTATGGCATCAGGAATGTAAATGAAGAAAGCATGAAACTATACAGTAATTACAGAACCTTGGTGTACAGGGGCCCTCTGCAACCTCGGCCAATCAGAAATCAACCACGAATTGAGCTTAAAAATAGTGTCTTCTCATGTATTAAAATGCAGTCATAATATAAGGATTAAGTCACGACACAGTGGATCGTAAAATAGTCAAAATTACATATATAAAGCTAGCTGATATGCATATGAGAATGCTTTATTTATAACAGGAAATGACACAACTACTTCCTAAAATCTGCGCTGATAAACAAACACATGAATGACCACGTCCGGAAATCTAGCAATATGGTAGTCGTGAAAGTTAAATCCAAGGAGGGTGGCTGTTGGATTTGGTTCATGGAGCAGTCCACAGGTGTTAGCACGCCTCCTGGGATTTAGGAATTTGCCACACAAGTCTTCACGTGGTGAAAAACAGAGTTCTGCCACCGTAAAACTCTTAGGTTGACCACCGCTTGACTGTCTTTGACCACGGTCTTCTGTGAGTGATTCGGCTGAACCAAGGGGACACGTTCCATGTCCACATATGCCCATGTGGCCGGATTCTCCAGTAGACACCTGTAACATATACTTCAACAAAAAGGTTGCGGAAATTTGAGCTGGCTGCGGAAAGTGACAAGATTCTGCAGCTAACTGAGCAAAAATCTAAATCAAACAGCAGTCACAAGACATAGTTAGGAAACCATTTTATATGCTCTTTTTAAACTAATATGCAATTATTTGACAGCTTGGAGGTTCAGGTAACTGGAAAAAAAGGCTAAAAAGGTGTATAGGGAAGATGCAAGTTTGGGACTCAACAGCTTTCCCCTGAGAATTTTTTGTGTTTCATGTGTATTGATTCTTCTTCTTCTGGTTATATGTGTTCAGCTCGATCTTGCTCAATCTTTAAGCTTTCGCAAATTGATAGTAGAAGTAGATTATAGTATTTTTCTTCGGTATCTTGCATTATTAGGTTAATCTAGATTCTACAGTCATATTTTCTACATGATCTTAGTGTGATATTTGTAGAGAATTTGCAGAATTTCTACATGGTATCAAAGCTATATGTTCCATAGAGAAATTTCTACAATAAAAGAGAGAAGACCAAGAAATTAGCTTAAAAACGAGTATTGGGATTTCAATTTTCATATATTGGGCTATAGGGCGTGAAGAGTTGAGTATTTCATTGAACCACCATTGAAAAAGCCTCTAATACTAACAAAACATGAAGACTTCATCAATTAATAAAGGGGTGTGATCGGGCCTATCAAGTGACATTGTATCATGTGTCAGCTTTTTGGTTTTCAGTTTTTCAAGAGAATATGGTGGATTCAACTAGTGTGAAGACTTGGTGCAAATATAACCAACACCATTCATCACCTGATAGTTTATGAGTTATTGATTTGAGGCTTCTGCGATCTATGCTTTGTGTGGTGTTATTTTCTGGAGTCATCACATTCATGTTTTTGGAATCGACATTTCGAACCCTCCTTCGTGGTTCATCATTAGGATAGATCCATGATGAGTTGTCAATTGATGAGGCTAAGTGTTGGGTATTAGGCATTCAAAGGTAGAGTGATTGAAAGCAAAATATCAGGGTATCACCTCAATACCATTGATGCTTGATAATATTGGTGGACATGGCATGATGATGTGAAAATGAAATGATAGTCCACGAGGTAGGGTAACATGGAAAATGATTTGTCATGGTGACATGGTATGGGACATGCCTCATTTATGACAAGTCAGACTAATGTGTTATGGTGACATGAAAGTCCACATGGAAAGTTGATGTAGCACAACGTGGATCAAAGTGTACAATAGAAGGTGATGAGGTGGTAGATTTTATGGATATCGGTTGTTTGTATTTTGGGAAGTTTGGGCCCCCCTAATAATAGTGGAACCTAATAGCCTATTGATTATTGTAGTAAAAAAATGTCAAGTGATAGAGTTTCAGTCTCGGTTTGTCACGTGATCTGTGCTGGAAGTCAGGATTTTGGGAGAATCAAGATGAGGTATTAGATGTTCCCATGGTACTAAAAGAATATAAAACCTCATAAGCTACAAAATATGGGTTTATGTCATCTATCGTTGGGTATTAAGAGGTTTGAGTAGCTACTATCAGGCTTGATACAAGTTTGTCAAGGAAAAACATGGCATGATGATGTGGATTGACGTGGTCCAACCAAGGACATGGATTAATGCACTAATGAAACATGGGAAAGGAGTGCCATGTCTCAACAATTTGAATATGCACAAAGCTTATGTGTCCATGAAGGGGAAAATATTCAACTGGGCATAAATTTGTGTTAGGAGCTCTATTTGAGATGAAATTTGTTGCATTGAAGATTTCTTGACAAGTAGAAGATGATGGAAATATCAAAATCATTTTTTGAGATGTTGGAAGAAATAAAAAATTGCTAACACCATATTCATAATTAATCTAGAAGGTTGAATCTAAATAAACCCCACATACCTAATCAAGCATTAGAGAGTTGTGTATCTTATAAATTGGTATCATATATAAAGGTTTAACACTTGGAATTAATGGGCTTTAGAAAGAGAACGAAATTGTTATAGAAGAGTTCAAATGCTAGGCCTGGATGGGCTAAGAAGACAGACTGCAAAAGTAGATTTGGCAGAGTAATAGAGTAAAAGCTCCAAAGCAAGGAAGCACAACAATGAGACTGTACACCATGGAAACCAAGAACATTGAATGACTGTTGGAAAGGGAGTGCCACAGGATTTGTG
Organism: Pinus taeda; assembly: GCA_000404065.3. Lineage (NCBI taxonomy): Eukaryota > Viridiplantae > Streptophyta > Pinopsida > Pinales > Pinaceae > Pinus > Pinus taeda. Next base: position 20,357 of record APFE031516049.1, on the reverse strand, counting down.
ACATGTATAGCATATATTTTTTAAGAGATTTAACTATTGAAGATGAATTTAAAGAAAACATATTGATTGCAAAAGTTGCGGAGGACATAATTAGGATGTTGACTAGATCTCGCTGGATAGATCAATGCATGTTAATTGTGGAAGAACATGGTTGATTGATACAACCATAATTATGAGTGTGAATCTCTTAAGTTGTCTCTTGCAATTTTTAATGTTTTTTTCTCAAAATTTTGAAAGGGTTGTTATATGATGATAAATAAGAGCATAGGTATGATGAAAATGCAAGGGATTGAATAGATAAATTGCATGTGCATTAATAGGCATGAGGATAGTGAAATTTTAAAATATTATAGATATTTTTTTATGCATGTAAATAATTATCAAGCATACAGGTAATAGGATTTTGAAATCAGAGTAGTTTATTGTGATAAGATGATTATAATGATTAACCATGGATTAATAATGAAACTATAATGAGGAACAACTTGACTATATGGCTAGAGAAGATAAAAAGGATTCCACATAGAGTCTTCTGAGAAAAATGCTATGGAAAAGAAATTATTGATTGAAAGATTAGTGAAGAGGAACGTAAGAATTCTCCCTGAGATACCAACTAATCTAAGAACATCCGATAACTACTAGTGGCCAAGCAAATATGGTTTAGCGTGCACAAAATATTGAGAGGGAATTAGGTAAGAATTCCCCTCTTGAAAATTTAACTTCAACAAGTAAATAAATGCATGAATGGAAAGTAAACGAAGAGTTGGTATTAGATATGTTTAGGGTGATGTTGATGGTCACCTAATGATTCCATGCTACTTGGAATAAATGATTCCTTGCTAGTTGTTTTCATATGAAAGGGAACAAATATATGTACCTATGAGACATGTCATTGAATGGTTAAGTTCTCATAAGTTATGTTATTTTTACATCTTATGAATGTATAAAATTAATGAGAAAGGTGCAGGTAGTGCACAAGCATGTCAATGCATATCATCAAGGCATTGTTTGAATGCATGGTTGAATGCATAATGGGTTTTTAGATGCTACAACTAGGGAAAATTGTATGTTGTAACCACATGCACCTAGATTACCAGAAATATTTGACTAAAGAAACAAAGCTACAAAAGATAAATATTATAGTTAAGTACTCTAACAATGATAAAACATATTTGATTTGTTGCTTATAAATCTAATTGCATAGGATGGACAGGTTAAGATACTAATGGCGTCTTATTAATAGTCATATTGTGTAAAATGATGGGTTGAATTCAAGAAGAGATGACATGCTTGGTTGATAGCTATTTCTCAAGGAAATGGGTGAGAATTGTTGTGAATTCCAAGTTATGCAAAAAAATAAAAAAGGGATAAGTCTTGACTCTCTCCACTACTGATGTTTTGTTCAGAATGAAAAGTATTTGAAATTCAAAAATTGTGATGACCTAAGAATGCATGAATAATTGATATCAAAAGGATAATGGTTTTGGTATACCCAAGATTGAAACAACAGGGGTAACCCATGCCTATTATAAGAAGTAATTTGTACTATTAAGCTTATTGAAAATTATGAGAAACATTTAATCAATTTATTGTGTATGCTTTATGCCATAATTTTGGATGAGCTTGGAAAATTTCCCTTGCTAAATTGAATGCAAAGTTGCATGAAGATAACAATTAAGTAATTAGAAATTATTGAAATGAAGTTTGATTGGGATAATATGAATAGCTAGACCATGAAATCCCTAAGTTTTGTAAAAAAATCAAAAAAGGGAGTTGCCTTTGGAATGAACATTTTACTTTGGCTATTATGCCTTTCTTCTGAAAGAGGTCGAATGGTGAAGTACCTTTAGCTTGAGCTTTCTTATTTATTTTTGAATATCTATACATGTAAATAAATTAAATTGGTTATAGATTAGAAGTGTTGAAACACATGTTGAGATTAATTTGACTAATAGTTGGTGTATGAATGAATTTGTGCATCAAGAAAGATGTGATTTGTTCTTGGGCATTCAACATTTAAAAGGAACACATTTTTTAAGTTGGATTGGAAGCAATGAAGTACTTTCATCCATTGAAAGAGTCTTGAGGATAATTACGAGGGAGTTCAAGGTTAGAGAAGGAGCTTGATGGACCCCCTTGAGAAAATTATCATTTGAGTAGGCATAGTAATGGAAATCATGTAAATATGGAAATCAACCATACTACACTAAATGCTAAACAAAAATATTTGAGTAAGAACTTATTTAGGTTAGTTTTATGTTGCCTCAAATATAATTTCAATTGAATACATGTCTCTTACGAATTCCCAAGAAGGGTATGGTGAAGATAGAGAGATGTCAATACATAAGATTTGGTAAAATATTGGAAATTTATATGGGTTGGCCATGATGGATAGAAATCTAAAAGGTGAGTAGCATGCTCACTAGTTGAAGAAAATAATGGTATATTATAGTGGGATTATATAAGGAGAGTGTGGGCTTGTGAAACAGTGGAACAAAATCTGATCCACTCATGGCGTTGTCAGTGTGTCTCTAAAAATGGGATGGTTGTGAATTAGTTGAGTCATAGAATCTTGGGTGGAATTATGATTTTAAACTTGTTGATTAAGGATATTAATGAAGAATCCTTCAACTTGGGTGAGGGACTAAAAATAAGTTATGGAATGTTGGTTTTATTTAGGCATGTAAGGCACTAGAATAAGGAGAAGCATCAATGGAAAATTAGATTAATGAATGGATCCCTTTGTGTCATGTTGATCTTTGATGGACATATTTTTCTATGTTAGGAGGCCCTGACACAACACGTGAAGTGTGGTATATTTACTATTTTATGTGAAGGAGAGAGTGATAACGAAATTCTTAGTCTTGAGTTAATTTGCATTATTGGGAAATTTTTTTTTTTTTTTATTTCCATGTAAATATTTACTTGAAATGAGTGTGGTTATATGAAATGATTATGTAGTGCAGTGATGTTTCCTTTCAATTTTTGTAGTATGCAACTGAACATGATCAAATGATTTACTACGTGATGGTTTTCAAACAAATATTTAGTTGTTATAAATGATATATTGAAAGGATTTTATACATAAGAAACTAGAATTTTTTGGCTAAATGTGAATTCAGATTTCAAGTAGAATGTTTGGGTATGACACGGGACTATCTCCAAGGTCTATTATGAATATGAGGTTGCCAAAATCCTCTTTTCCAACCTCCTCAAAATACCACCATTGCATTTGGCTCATCGAGAGGTTTCCAAAGATATAATTTTTATCTCAATCCAACCCCATGATTAATAGTTATGCCCATTTGAAGTTTGGCAAATTAAGAAGTATCATGTGGCCAATGGTTAAACACTTTGCAGATCAACTCCCTAGCACTATTGTTCAAATTAAATAGATGGCTTATATTCATTGCGATCCCCCCCACTTTCCCTATAGTTAATGGGGGGTTGGGGGGGGGGGGGGGGGGGGGGTTCTGATTTTTGTTGCTTCTGCAACTAAACTCCACTTACTTCCCCTTCATTGGGGGGTGCAGTAAGTCAAATGTTTTATTTTACTTAACATACAATTATCCATTAGCACTCTCTATAATACTGTACCCACATACTAGAGGTGCTATAAATGATTCTAGCACTACACAGAAAGCTTTGATGGGAATTTTTGATCTCTCATTACTAACTTTGACATTACACCTTCTACTACCTCTAACGTGGCATGACTCATGGTGTCTTTTGCAATCCATGTCATTCTACTCCATGTCACCTGTCTTTTATGCTTATTGTCGACGTCAAGGTGAGGTCACCTTGCAATGTGGAATCTTCTAACAATGCCACATGTCATCCAAAAATCAACTCTTCGTCCATCTAACAAGTTGATGCTACCTGCCATGTATCACACCATGTATGTCACGCCCCCAAGCCTACGATAGTCTTTCAATTGCACTTGGCGAGGTGCGGCACCACTGAACACTTTCTTTTTACCAATACTTATGTTCATGGACTACGCCTAACCACTTGTCTACTTAGTTTGTTTTTCTCAACCAAGTATTATTATTGTTCCTTTATACCAATGAACACCCATACACATTCATTATCATCAGCAATTATACATGAAGAACACAATTGCACAGTATAAAGGGAGGGGCAACTCCCTGAACAATGAGTCTGCCCAATTTCAATATATATTCAACTTTACAAAGTTTACAAGTATACATGGGAAACACCAAGTTTCATACTTAGCCAATTTTACAACAGGCAACTTCATGTGCCAACCAAGTTCCTTGCCCGAGTTGGGCGGGCGCGCCCTCACACGAACCGCCAACCGCACTCCTCAACCGAACTTCCAACCAAATGCATTCACCCTTGCATGACGAGCGAGCAACCTCACCCGAGTCTCCACCACGTTCACCTTTGCACAACAGGCGGGCGACCTCACCCGAGTCTCCACCCGTTCACCTTTACCGAACGGTGAGCGCCTTCGCCCACACCTTCACCCGATAACCAACCTTCGTGTGAGTTCATCATGTAGCACTGCCCAAGAGCGGGCGCGTTAGAACTGCGGCGCTTGCTGCGGCTTAACATCTTCTTCGCACTTCTCCTTTGATCACTGAATGCTCATCGTTCAAATGCTTTCCTTTCGCTCCAACACATCCGCTTACTTATACGATCGGTTGGGCGAGTTGAGTTGCCCAAGCCGACTTGTCCACTACATGCCAAATGCCCTCACATAACGCCAATACACAAGGTCGGCCATCAACCTTTCGCCCGAATTGCTTTTCTATGTGAGTCGGCCCGTGGGTGTGTCAAACATGTCTCCATGCTATAAACACACCATCGCTCATCCACCTATGTGTATTACTTCACTTGAAACTTCACACATTTTGGACTTGGATGCTTGCACTTCGCACGGAGGGAGTCAACCAAACTGCAAGTCCTTACATCCTCCTCCACCTGAAGTCATTGTTGTCCTCAACAATATGCCATCCTGGTAGCCAACCACCAAGATCATCATCTCCAACTGTCTCATCCTTGGTCCATGATATCAATCAGTCCATACATTGCAACACCCCTACAACATATGTAAAAACAATTGTCTCCATCATGTGTCATCCCATCCTGTGAATTGTCATCGGATACTCCAACATAATGCCAACATCCATCTAGTACACTGCTAGCCCTCATGACTTGAACTAGTCAGGTGATTAGTCCTACTGTCACGCTCAAATCATAAGAATTTCCATCCTTATGCCTACACCAGTCTTTCTCATATTCTACCACATCCTGGACTCACCAAGAATCTCACCCATGCTCAGGTCCATGGAAATTCCATCCCATCTGCAACATGTCATGATGCTAATGCCGAATCATTCATGCACCATATGTCATACCTGCTCAACCTATTTTAAGGACTCGCTGCCATGAGCAGCTAACAATGAGCCCCATCTTCTATGTCATATAAGAAGATGTAAAGAGAGTAGAGCCTGAAGGCTCACCCTCACTAATAAGCTCAATCCATCTATCAAGATTCTCTATCTCCATCCTCTGCAGATATGCAACCCGATATTCCTCTCGGACATTCGGCCTCACATAAACCTCCTTGTCATCACCATCATCTCAACTTCTTCTAGCCTTCTTGACAAATCCAAGATACTATCAGATAGTGTCCTGATAACCAATGTCTGCTCGATAATCTTTGCCTCAACAGTAGACAACCGCTTACTCATGTCTTCCATGTGCTTCTCATCCTCCATCTGCATCACTGTCAGCTTACAATCAGGTCTTATCACACCAATGGTTTGAACACAATGGGTACATCTTCCCTTCCATCTTAAATGTAAAGCTTCTTCAAATGTGGAACAATCATAGAATAATATTGTTTCAAGAATTCCATACCCAGTACAACTTCATAGTCATCAATCCACACTATAGTGAAGTCGACTTTCCCGGTCCACTCACCTAGTGTTGTGTCCACTCTTTCAACTACACCAAGAACGCAATCAGGAGGAGAATTCACTATCTTCATTTGTGCCTTCACCAATACAAATTTCAACCCAATCCTTCTCGTAGTATCTTCACTCATGAAGTTGTGAGTAGCCCCACTATCCACCATAATGAGTATATCAGCACTCCCAATCTTCATTCGAACATACTCAAAACTGTTCCTCTCAGGATCTCTCCAAGAGACCACCTCTGTAGCAGCAACAGCTCCAAGAATCTGTATCATCCCCATAGAAGCTTCTTCATTCTTCGTATTAGACTGTGCAATAGCGGCCACTTTAGGTCTTGAAAGACAATTCTTCACCGTATGTGGTTCAGCACATATCCAACACTTCAAGGCTTTCTTCGTCTTAGACTTATCATCCGATTTCGAAGCATCATCCTTCTTCTTCTCTTTTGGCTTATCGGACTTCTTCTTCCTCTCATTAGAAGTTTCATCATAATGCTCCACTAATCGATCCACAGCAGCAAAAGCTTCCTCAAGTGTCTTAATCTTCTGCCTCTTCACTTTGTTGCGTGCCCAAGGTTTCAATCAAATAATGAAGTTGAACACCTTTTCCCTCTCTGCCATGTCAAGAAGTTCCAGAATTGCACTTGCAAACTCTCACTAATATGTTTGTAGGTTCCCTGTCTGCTTTATGAACTTAATCTTCATCCTTGCTTCCCATGTTTGATCCTGAGGACTGAAGTGGGTCTGCAAAGCCTTCTTCATGTCATCATCACTGCCATTGGCAATCTGATCCATCCTCCTTCGCCACCACATCTTAGCATCCTTTGTCAAGAATTGAGCAGCTACCTTCACCTTTGTCTCATCATCGGATAGATCCAAGCATTCCAAGTATTGCTCCATATCCCAAAGAAAGTTGCCAAGAGTCTTCGCACTCCTTGTACCATCATAAGATTCTAGTTCCTTGACTTTCACATGAGAAGACAGGTAGAGAAACTGATGGAAGACGACTAGTTAATCATTTTGTGGAAGCGGAGGACGCATACTTCAGTTGAGGATGAAGAGCAGGTAGTGTGAGTTTTAGCCGAACATTTTTTTTAATTGCGGCATGATTCGTGGTGAGGTGGCAAAAATGTGCACTGGCCCATGCAAATGGTAGTGCTGTCATGAAACATCATGTTTCGTACCTGTGATCACTCCCATCAATTACATTGAAGGTTAAACAGTCACCACTACCTGTTTCCAAATTTCCTCCTGAGATGGCTAAGCACACGTGTCGTATTCACCCACTAAGCATTGTTTGAACTGGATGAGGGTGGCCAGTTAGCTGGACACCGATTCTTTTAATCACAACCATCTCATTGCTCAAGCAGTTTTCAAATTACATTCATGCAATCAAAGGAACGAGTTTAGTCACGTACCTGGAAGACGAATGTGGTTGCTGTGAGGTGTTGTGGCCCTTCCTTCTGCTGCATGCATTTGTTTTTGCGGCTGCATGATGGCTTGGTTTCTAATTCATGGTTGTTTTCCTTGTTCAGGTATCCTCTGGCCAGATCTAAGCTGCAGGAATTTGTTTCCACGTTCAGACTTGCACCCTCAAGCTGTTGATGTTGAATTTTCACAGGACAGCAACTTGTTTTCTCCATTGCTCCCAAACGATAGATTGGATCAATCTAAAACTTTTTTAGCATGTTTCTATCATCATTATGCACCTCCCATAGAGAAATGGTGGTCAATGGATGCACGAATTTCGAGAAAAATGGAAAATGGTTGAATATTACAGAGGTCAATTTCTCGGAAACCGTGCATCGGAATCGGCTGAAACTACTTGGGTAGGTTACTATCACCCATATGCATCTCCCCATGAAACAGGTTTTGAAACAGATGCATGGATATGGAGAAAATGCAAAACTGGTTGAAGGTGATGGAGGCTAATTTCTTGGAAATCGTGTACTGGAATTGGCTGAAATTGCTCAGGCATGTCGCCATCATCCCTATACAACTCTCTGTAAAATGGTTTTTTAAATGGATGCACGGTTTTCACATTATGGAAAAATAAAATTTCAGCACTATGTATTTTTGCTTCCAAGCATTCTGCAGTTTTTTGCATGGTAGGAAAAAATGAGCTTGGGCTGTGATGTAGGCATGGAAATGATGGAGGAAGAGTTTGAAGAAGGTAGAAGGAATTATGAACCCTTGAGGAAGCTATCATGTCCACCAAACTGCCTTTTTGAAATCCATTTCTAGCTTCCTGTAGAAATCATGTAATTTCTACAAGAACTTCCTGTAGAACACGCAGTTTTTAGGAAAGAAGCCCAATGAGGTGGAAAAAATGATGGAGAAAGGTGAGGGATGGAAATAGGGGTGGTCGCAGGCCTAACAAACAGATTCCAACCTTCATATGCCCCTCCAAAATCAAATTTTGTTCCTATGAAGGTTCTCCAGGATGTTTCATGTAGAAATTCAGAACTTCCTGTAGAAAGCCCAGAACTTCCTGTAGAAGGTGGAATCTCGACCTGAATGTGATCAAATCCTAGGAAAGGCAAGTGGCCATGGAGGGAGTGTTTGTAGGGATGTCTTGTAGCCTGGTATGGACCCCTATCCTCCTTTTGCGCGACCCTCCTTACCTGTAATGTATTCCCTGCAACCTACAATTATTTTACAAAGATTAGGCATGCTTTCTCTTTTTTCTTTTTTCTTTTTTTGAAAACAACTAGGGCGCCTCATGGAGGTTTTCACCCTAATTGCCTGCCCTGGGCGCCTCCAAGGGAGGTTTTCACCCAGGGATCTTATTCTCTTTTTCTTTTCTCTTCTTTCCAACCCATTGACCACTTCATAGAGGTTTTCAATCAATGAGACAATCTGAGACGCCTCCGAGGAGGTTTTCGCCTTAGATTTTATTTTCATTTTTTCTCCTTTTTCTCTTTTTTCTTTTTCTCTTTCTTCATTATTTTTTTTTTTTCTACCCTACTCTACTTGAAAAACAAAATCATTTTCAAGTATAAGAATACTCCCAATGGAGCCATGTGCACATCGAGATTAGAGACAAAATGATGTGGAGGCTTGAAATGCATGCTTTGACAGCTATCTGGATTTAAAAGACCAAATGATTTGACTTTGAAGGGATCAAACATAGCTGAAGAAGAGAGTACTGCTGCAACTTAGTGATCGTCTAAAACCATATCTCAATATAGCTCTGATATCCTTGGTCCTTTTGCTGATCTAGATCATTCTTCATGTCACCTTCTATCATGACCTTCTCATCTTCCTCTTTTTGATGGGTTTTCTCTTGAATACATGGAGGATTTGATGGTAACCATGAGGGAGCTCTCTTGATCTCTGATTCTAATGTCTTCTCTTCATCTAGTGCAGCCCATGGTTCTTTGATCTCCTCTATTGAATCTTCTTTTGTTGGATGTGGTCCTTCAATGCTTTCAAGATAATCTCTTTTTTGCAATACTCTTCCTGAGCTATGGTGAAGATCACTGAGCTCAAAAGGAGTCATTTGGACATGTTGTGCCTCAACTTTGCAATTGGGTTGAGCTATTCCAATGTGCGGGTTTGGAAATGGTGGTATGGGTAGTTGAGTGGGGATGTATATTTGAGATGGATGTGGACGGGGTTGTGGATGGGTAGGTGGTGGAGGCAAAGGAGCGAGAGGAGAGTTGTACTGGGGCTTCCACCCCTAATGAGGTGCATTCCACTGAGGCTTTGGTTGAGCATAAGAGTGAAACGAATGAGCAGCTAGTTGGGCATAATATGGATCTGTGAAGGAACAAGGAGGAGGTGTGAACCAGGAAGGATGAGTAGGGGAACCCCAAGAAGGCATGAAAGTGGCTTGATAGGGGTCGTAATAGGTTTGGGATGTCCCTTGCATCCCCTGCTGGTAGGGTATGGGTCCATGTGGCCTCCTTTGGTTCATATAATAAAGTGATTCAGTGGCTCCTTTGGCTCTCTGATATGTAGCTTTAAGTCCAGGCAAGGAAGGGCACTGATTTGTAGGATGGTATTCTTCACAGATGAAACACACTTCTAGGGAGTGCATTGGACATCCGTTCCCAGGATGCTTTCTAGTGAACCTAGGACAAAAGATGTCCAAAGCCCTCTTGGATTCCTCTTGCTTCCTTTGGATCTGTAAGGTATCTAGTTGCATGGCAAGAAACTGCCTCACCTCGCTCTTGAAATCTTCCATCTGATTTGCAAATTATTTTTTGGATAAGGTACTGCTCCCAACATTTCTGCTTGTAGCCATTTGCTCCAGAGGAATGTTTTCTTCTTCTTCTTCCCTTGAAGTTCTTCAAATATGTCTTGTTGTCCACCTAAGGGTTCTTTAATCATAGCCGTCGAAGGAGAGAGAAGGTTGGCTGTGTGAAATAGTGGGGGTGTTGTGCAAACATTTTTCTTACTTATCTCTACTCCTACAAGGCAGGAAAAAAAATATTTTTGGTTGATTTTTGTTTTTTCTACTTGTACCTGCAAAACTAAAATAGATTGAACTGCAAATAACTATCTTGCTAAAATGAAAATGCAGAATTGAAAGGAAAGCAAGAAAGGACTAATCTATTTTGCTGAAATGAAATTGCAGGAATGAAATGCTAGGCTACGCTTGCGAAATTGAAATGTTAATCTACGCTTACAGAGTTGAAATTGGCGGAATTGAAATGCTAATCTATGAAAGCAGGAAATGTCTACTCTACTTTTGCGGAAATGAAATTGTAGAATGGAAATGAAATAAACTACTTAGTAGAAGGTTGTAGTAGAAAATAGAAGAAAAGCAGCAAGCACCAATACTCTGACACTTCCCTGGCAACGACGCCAAAAAGAATGGTGGGCCCCAGTATTGCAGCAATAATGCTACAACTCCTGGGACTCCTGTCTTTAATTTTATCAACAAGGTAGTTCGTAACAAACTTGGAAGCGACGGTGCTGTATGCACAAGTACTAGCTCTTGCCGCAGCTGTCACTTGGTCAGCTAGCACAAGTCTGCTAGGAGCTTAAACCAACTTCTATGAGCTCTTAGAAGAATCTTTTTAACTGATGGATGAAAGCTAACTCAAAGGAGGCTAATCTACTTGCAGAAAGAAGCGAAAAGCGGAAAGGAAATGCAAAGCCTAGCAAACCCTAATTTTACCAACTAGCCCTACTAATGCAAGAAAAATGATGAAAGCTACAGAAAGGAATGCCGTGGACTCTTAGAAAGGTAAAATGCATGTGACTAAGCTACTTCTAAAGTGAAACTTGAAAAGAAACATATTTTTGTATCTTTGAGTAAGTTGGCAGAATTATTGTGCATGTGCTTTAACTGTTTTTTACTGTGCAGAGGTGGATTGGCAGAAGGAAATGCTTGCAGGAGGTTGGGAAGGTTATAAGAGGGCCTAAGGGGTCCCTAGCACCCTTCCTGAGAGTTTCACAGTGATCGGATCTCAAAAAATCATTTTCATGAGCTTCTACAGGAAGTTTCCAGGGGTTCTACAAGATGTTTTGGAATTTCTACAGGATGTCTGTAATTTTCTACAGGATGTTCAGAAATGGGATTTTAGAGGATGGATGGAGGAAGAAAGATGAAGGAGTGGGTATGGAGGTGAAATAGGGTGTGAGGAGGTCCAGGACTTGGGAAATGGAGCTGAGAAGTGGCGAGGATGGTTGGATTTGTTCAAGGAGAGGTAGAGCAATGTTGCACAAAAATATGGGAATTTAGGGCAAAGTGAGCAAATGGAAAACGTGAGATAAGAATCCAGGTTGTAGGATGGAGAAGGCAGGATTGGTGGAGTATGGGCAGATAAATAAGGATAACAGGTGCTCTGCAAGTTGTTTTTCAAACAGAACAAACAAGGACTTGGAAAATCAAAGACCTAGTTATGTTAGTCTATTCTGACCTAGATAACAACAAAGAAATGGAACAGAAGTCTATTGCAACAAAATCAAGTGAAATAACTATGCAACTAAGCAATCATAAACCTAAGCATGCAACCAAAACTGATATCAAGTTCAGCAACTAAGAATCTAACACTACTAATTGCATGGTGAAGCAAAGACAGTATTTTTGGTGGCAGCAAGGTCACCTTGGTCCCAGCTCATGGTCCCACTAAGGGAGAGGTGAGATCAGAGGTGCTTAATAGCCTTTTTCTGAAGATCTTCTCTGTTATTAACCTATCAAATCAATATGAACATGAAAATCTACTTTAATCATCAAAAGCAATCTAAATAACAAAACAAGATTTAAATCTAAATAGTAGATTTTATTCTAAGAATGCAGCAAAAACACATAAAAGTAAACAAAGGAGGTACTGGGCACTTGAGATGGGCCCAACCCCAAGAGCTCTAGCCTCCTAAGGAAGATTAGAGCTGGTGCAAAGCTGGATTCATCTTTATTGATCAAAAGAATAGTTACATTCCTAAAATTGTCCACAAGGAAAACTTGAAAATGAGCTGAAATGCAGAGCTAACTTACTACCTAAAAAAATGACTAAAATCGAACTACAAACTAGCTAACTTCTGCCAACAAAATGACTAACTGAAATGAGGCCCTAAGCCTTCTTATTTATACAAATTTAGGACCCCAACAGTCCTCCTAAACTTTAGGGACTCGGCTGCCCAAAACTTGCAGTTAATAGCAGTCCTACTTGACTTGCTTGGCTGCCCTTGTGATAATCAATTTTGTGGCCCTTGAACTCCGAGCTGATGGTGGAGAATTCGAGGTAAGGGCCCATAAATGAAAGGGACACCTTCCTAAAAATCCTCTCCACGAATTTGGCTGCCAAGTGCTCATTTAAACCTTTGATTTTGTCTCTGAATTGACCAAAAATACTGCATAAAGCACACATTAGACTTGTTGGCATAATGACTAACACAATTCACTCTATTAGCATAAATATAATAAAAAACATGCAATAAACTAATGATAATGGTGGATTAAGTCAAATTAGTAGGCTGAATGAGCCCATATAATTATCCATTTTTGGGGCTCATCAGGGTCCCACTAGGTCGAGCCCCATTATGCAAAACCTCGCTTTTACGTTATAAGAAATTTGGTTCCCAAGGCATAATTTCTCCATTACGCCCATTCTTTATTTTTCTTCCCTAGGACAGAAATATTCTTGTCCCGCCATCATAGCACAACACCACCATATAACAGGGGTAGTGTGCCAACTTGTGCATAGCGCGATGTGAACTTTCATATTGGGTAATGGGATTGATTCTTGTCCTGTGCCCCACCAATAACACCCATGCTCCCAAAATTCTGATATATAACACATGCTAGGGGAGGCATGGCATGACATGAATTTTTCCTTTCCAATAATGGGGTAATCTCTATCTTGTTCGATTCATCTATTGTGCCCATTCCAAATCGTACAAAGTTATACCGCTTGGAAAGGGAGGCAATGTGCGACATTAAATTTCATGTTGAATGATGAGAATATCTATTTTTGTGCCCTTTGTCAACAACGTCATTCCCATAGGATTAAGGCACACAACTGAGCAAAGGGAGTTGCAATGCAATGTGAATTTTTATGTTGGGTAATGGGAACAATCCCATCCCACGCTTGTTGAAACTTATCTAAAACCAAAGTCTTTTTACATGAAAATCATTCAAAGGCTTATTAGGCTTAATGAAATCCTATGGCTTGCATTACAAAAACTTGAGACAACTATGGTTTTGTAGGCTCTATCGAGCTTTCCTTGGGTTTGAATGCATCCTGGAGCACACCACCATTCTCTTCATAAAGACAATACATTACAATTTTTTTTTAACAAAGATGAGTAAGTATTTCATTAAAATGTTTTCTCCAATGCAAAAAATATATGGGAAATCAAATGCATTGTTTCTTTTGGAAGAATGTCCTCATATGAAGGACTAGCCCAAGTTACAAAAATATCACATTTGATAGTAGCTACTATAGGTAACCAACATACATAAAATTTGCAAAATTGTCCAAGAAGTAAAAAAAAAATGACAATACGAGTGCATTAGAAAGGAGGTGAACGCCAATCATCCAAATTATCTTGTAGAGGATGATTAAGGTCAAGCAGTAGGTTGAAAGTGGGTCGGCTATAAGTATTGTTGTTTATATTATGATTTTCATTGATCGTAAGCTACCACTTCAACTCATCCAACTACTGAAAAATAGCATCAATTTCATCCTCTTGGTGGGTTAAGATTGCTTTAAGTGTTTGAATATAATTTAGAAGGGAAATAGAGGTTAATACTTGTTGGTGAAGCTTCCACTTGACGTCCATGTTGCCCAACTATAGAGCTTCTAGTTGTTAGGTGGATTATGTGATAGATGCAAATACCCCCTATAATAGTAGACTCAACTTTCTTGGTTGAAATAGTTTGATAACAAGTGAAGAGGAGCCAAGTGTTTGCAAGGATAGGGAACAAGTGGTTCAAAGGGTCGGTTGAAGGATAATAGTGGGGAGCAACAGGGGGAATTACTTATTATAGACTAGTAAAATTCAACCAAAAAGAAAATAGGCAGAGAGGACCAACACATTTCTTCACAATGTTTGGGAAGACCTAACCAGAGAGACTAAAGAAGAAAGTAGAATTCCCATTGCATAAGAGGAGAAATAGAGAATGACTGGAGGCCAAAGTGATAGATAATAATGCACATAAGGAAGATTAATAATTGAGATTATGAGCACCATAGTAGAGGAAAACTAATTTGCACAAAAGAGAACCAACGAACTGGATCTAACGGGATAGTGGAATTGATACAAGCTGAACTAATTCAAATGGAGACCTCTCAAAATGATAGTGATTCAAGTCAAAAATAGGTGGGGAAAACCCTGAATTTCACACCCACAAACACTGTATAAGGACACCCTAAGACCATAAATGTTGAAAACATAGCCTAGAAGTCAATTCCTATCGAATACTAAAAGAATTCCATTTGTTTCCTATGAACCAAAAATGGATGCCATTGAATACAGCTATATGAAGGTTCATAGTGCTCTAACAGAGAAGAATTCTAGTGGAAGAATGAAATGGAGGCAATTAAATCGACTTGAAACCCATAAATCCCACATGCAAAGACTATCAAATCACAATTATACTTCATAATGGCACCCATCATGGATACCATCAATAATCCTAGTGTGAGGTTAAGTAGAGATATAGCAATCCGTCTCATCATATGTCTTAATTCAAGTCATGCCCATGGGGGAATTTCCATTGCATGGACCATGTCCTCACTACAAGCCATGACACCTTGAATTAAATGCCAATTTTTTTTATTGGGGGTATTAGGATATAGACCATAATATGGATTTTGATTCTTAGAGAGGAGCTCCCAATCATATGCATTATAACCAAAGATGGGGGGATAATCATGGGACATTCTTCCATCCTAAGGAACCATTTATTTTATCTTGAACTGCTTTTAGAAGGCAAGAAATATTAGCTTGTCTATCAACTTCCAAGTTTTGGCATATAAGGACATGAAATAAGGACTTAAGGGGAAAGGCATTTGGGGAAGAAGTAATTATTTGAAGGAGAATCTTGATATGAATATGTTTCAGGAAGGATCCTTTACACAAATACTATATTATGAGCAGGGAGTCCCTAAGGAGTATGATCCTAGATATATCCATGTCTTTCACCAAGCTTAATCCAAGAAAGAGGCTATACATTTCAACTTGATTATTGGTCCTTTTCCCAAGTTCCCATGAGTACTTAATAATTGGTTTTCCATCAAAGCTAAAGAGAACCCCTACCCCGCCTACCACCCCAGTACATTACAGTATTAAACAAGAAAATAAGGCCTTTGTTTTTTTATTTCATAAGCATTTCAGTCATCAAAATATTGGAATTATTAGTTAACTACATGTCTTCATGAACCCAGTCACCATTGCATTTATAATCAGGAAACATTCTTTTCCACCACATAAATCTAGTATTCCAACTTAGCCAAAAGAGAATACATAATAGACTTCCCATCAAGGACACACAATAATTTTCAATGACCATTTAGGAATAACACAAAATCATATGTTAATCATTAACATACCAATCATGTTAATCAATCTCATTCAAATATATAGAAGTCATAGAACTTATCTAAATGGATAGAGATCGTTGGAAACTCAAGGTGGGAATTCAAATTTCCACCCAATCATAGGTCAGTTGCACCATAGTCCTTCTTGCAGTTGTCCACACTTGAGCCAAATCCAAGATCTAAGGAATTTCTTTCTCATGGATTCCAACTAGGTTCAGCTAGTGTATTGCTAAAGTTTCCAAAACTATGGGTTTTCTTTATAGGTGGTTTATTAGTTGTGTATTTAAGGAAAGCACTACAAGAACATGTAGCAAATTGCCTGGGTGGTTTATTAGCTTATATGGCAAGCACTAAGTGGTTTATCAGCCTACTTAGCAAGCACTTAGTGGTTTATTATCCCTTCTTAGCAAGCACCCCTGTGGATTTCTACCTTTCCTAGTAGTTTATCAACCTTCTTGTTAAGCACTTGGTGGTATATCGATTTTCTTGGAGAGAAATTAGTGGTTTATCATGCTTCTTGGTAAGCACTTATTGGTTTATCAATGTTCTTGGAGAGAACTTAGCGGTTTATCATCATTCTTAGCAAGCACTAAGTGGTTTATAATCCATCTATGCAAGCACTCATCGCCTAATTTCTCCTTTGATCCTCCCAATATTATTTCAAGCTTGGACACAAATTTCCCAACAAATCCAATGCATCAATACTAGAAATCACATCCCATCAGACTAAGAAAACTTATTAAGGTGTGCAGCTCCGTCCTCATACACTTGACCTTGTCTTTTCTCTGGAATTTCACACTATTTCTATCTAGTATTTTTTGGTTCGAGTCCTCTGTTTTTCTTGTTATTGTTTTCTTTTCCACTAGGCTCTTCATGGTACCCCCATGGGACTATTAGCTTCCCCTCAACTTCACATGATGGAAGCAGGAAGAACATGGGGATCTCCTCTTCCCTGTATTGTCTTTTCCAACTATTTGGTGGTGGTTGTTCAATTACGCCAACCAACACCACTCACAACTCTTTCTCAAATCATGGATCCATCTTTCTCACTCTTTAGGATATCCAAATATAAAATTATTTTATTATCACAGACATCATTTATCATTTATCATATTTAATGTTTTTTGTAACTAGAAAGTAAAAGGACAAAAAATGAGCTTTATATAATAGCTCTTACATCCACTTGTTCAACAAACAAAAATGGGTATAACACCATCATTTGTTCTGCCATATCCCAGGTGGATTCATCGTATCCAAAGTGATTCCATTACACCTTGACCTGCTCTATTACTCGATTCTAGAGCGTGATTTGCCTCCAATCCAAGATGCACAGTGGTTCTGGTTGGAACTTTCCCTCAAGTTCCACCTATAACATAGACTAGTAAAAAATATGATTAGCATCATGTACATGTTTCTTAAGAAAATAAGTGTGAAAAATATTATGCACATTCATTATGGGTGGAAAGACCAATCTATATGCCACTAGCCCCACTCTTTCCAAAATCTAAAAGGGTCCATAAAATCTAGGTGCCCACTTGGCACAAGACCCCACTTTCAGTGAGCTCTTCCTTGGTCTAATGCAAAGATACACATGTTCTCCCACTTGGAAATATTTGTGCATTTTATGCTAGTTTGCATAACTATTTTTCCTATCTCAGTCTGCCTTTAATTTCTACTTGAACTTAACCAATTCTTATCCATTTCCTTCAGTATATCAGGTCCAATAACTGCTCTATATATTGGGTCATCCTAGCTCATAGGATTGTTGCATTTTTTACCATACAATGCCTCAAAAGGACTCGGCCCCAGTGAATCCTGATATTCATTACTGTATGCAAACTCCACCAATGGTAGGAAATCCTCCCACATCTTTGGCTAATGCATGACATACATTCTCAACATGTCCTCCAAAATTTAGTTCACTCCTTCCATCTAGTCAAATGTCTGAGGGTGATAGGCGATACCAAAAGCCATCTGGGTTCCAAAACCAGCAAACAACAACTTCCAAAAATTAGAAGTGAACAGGACTTCTCAATCTGATATAATATTCTTAGGCACCCCATGCAGTCTGAATATTTCCTTCATGAATATATGGGCTATATCAATACCTTTGTGAGTGGACTTGACAATAATGAAGTGAGTTGCCTTTCTCAACTTGTCCATGACCATTATGATGTTTGGTTTCCTTTGGCAATCCCATAATGAAGTCCATAGATACGACTTCCCACTTCCACTCAAAAATTGGCATTGGCTGCAGCAATCCTACTGGATGCGTACATTCTACTTTTACTTGTTGGCACTCCAAGCACTTGGAAATATATTCAACATCTTCCTTCTTCAATCATGGCCAATAATACATTTTCATTATGGTTGTTAACATATTATGATAACTAGGATGACCATAGTAAGTCTTTTATGAAACTCATCCATGATGAGCCTCCTCAAATCAGCTAGATTAAGAACATACTTTTTATTTTTGAACAACAACATACCATCATCACTTAGCTAGTAGCTCTTACTCATGGAACCTTTTGGTTCCTCCTCTGAACATTTCTTTACATGTTCGTAGTTTTCATCATGAGACAATTCCTCTTTAATCTTTTCTATGATGTCCATTATGCAAGTATTCAAGATTTCCAAATGAGCCTCTTGTAGACTCTTGTTGAGTGCATCTTCCACCTTAGTTTCATTTCCTTGATGTGCTTTATCTCGAGATTGAATTCATTGTATTAACACCCGGGTTGTTCCCTATGACTCCCAAGGGAATACGACCGGGGTAACCACTAACCAATCTTTGGATTACAGCTTCTAGCCCAACTGTAATCAGAGAGGGCTCTCTCGTTAAGGTTTGTCTCTTTTCTGTGGAGATTTTAGGCTATTTATGAAGTAAGGGTTTTGGTTTATGTTTGGTTGGAAGGATGTCTTTCTGTATCTGAAGTGGAAATATGCAGATAGTGTTTGTCCATTGGGCAATGGAGTCTGTGGCTACTGGTTGTTGAAGTCTTGAGTTTGAGCAGCTAGAATTACAGGGCCATTTAGATACTTCATAAAACAAACTTGAAATTATGATGGTGAAATGAAAACAACCAGTGAAAAGCAATTAAGAATTTTTCACTAAGCTGGGGTGTAAGAAAGGGATATATTCCTCAGGAGAAAAACTTGAATTCCTGAAACAATGATCACTGTGAAAGATATAGCATGAAAGGGTAGCAATTAAGAATTACACCTTCATTACTATAACTGAAGAAAACACTTATAATAGCTTAGATTGAGTTCAGGGTAATCTGTGATTAAATCCTGGAACTATTCTTTTTCCTTGCCATTAACTGTAAAGCACAGAAGCATGAAATAAATATGAATGATAACAAAACGCATAACAAAGAGTTGTAAAGAAAACTTATTGTGCCATGAAATACGCAGGAATCCTGTAACTCTCAGCTAAATACCACAATGCATCAAAACAACACAGAGCTTTGGAAATTCCACCGCCTTTGTATTACTTCTCTGAAAATTTACAGCAAGAAAAACTATAGAAAAGATATCAAATAACATCCAACATCCAACCCCTGCAAACTCATGCGAGGGGGAATATATAGAAGTGTTTCATACAAATATCTCAGGCATTGAGTCATCTGAGAAATAAAATATCTTCATTAACTCGTACAGAAATAGTAGATAAGAAGTTATTGTGCTTTCAATACAACATAAATGCTCTTTAATTCTATCAGAAGATTTCGATCTTTGGAGGTCACTGAGTCGGTTGAACGCTTTATTATAACTGCTGAATGACATGTCTGTGCAGCCATGCCCTCCTGTAGCTTTTCAGCCCTGTCACCTGTGACTGTCAGTGCTGTTGTGGTGGCCGAATGGTTTGCTGAGTTGGCTCAGCCTCTCTCTGCATACATGCTGATATATCCAAATTTTCCTGTGCATGACAACTTATATATTTCAAATGGAAAAAACTTAATTATTGGCTATGGTTTAGCAGTAATTGTATCAAACTATTCCAGACTTCCTGTGTCGGCAATTGATGCCTCAAAATTGACTCTATGGTCTCATCTACCTCTGTATATTTATAAAAATTGGGAGGCTCATCAAACAAGTGATTGATCTCATTCATAATAAAGAATAAGCTCTCTACCCTGTTGAAAAGGGTTTGTCCTGATGCTGGCCCTGATTCTGCTGATGTGTTGGCCTTTTCTGCAATCTGACTTGTAGCAAAGGTGTTGACCCTCTTGGCATATTTTTCATGTGAAAGTAGTCTTCCTGAGGTGTCCATCAAGCTAGGAAGACCTCTGTTCTGGAATGCTATGAACTTGTCCTGGAATTTATTAATGTCTGCCTGCATATCCTGGCTTCTTCTCTCTAAGGTCTGTACCAGGTTTCTTAGTGTCAGGACCCTTTTGACCATCGAAATG
>APFE031516043.1:0-32959 GCA_000404065.3 Pinus taeda | reverse complement strand
GCAATACCTCAAGTATTTTGCTAACTTATTTTGCAGTGTTGAAAAGATTATCGATAATTCCAAAGGCAGACCACGGAACACGAGCCAGGTGAAGTGTCGTTGTCCCTATGATTTTTGCTATTAGCTGTAACCATACCAAGTATGTATGTTAGTTCCTTGCTTAACCTACAAATTTAAAAAACCCTTTTTCTTTTATGCTATCTTCCCCACTTGAACATCTCAAAAAAACTAAAATATCAAATTTGATTTAATAATGAAAAGCTGCAGGTTCATTTCAGATCCCAGTCGACCTCAACTCGGGGGCACAAGAACTAAAAGGACAGCTAGTACGAATGAAATTAGGGAAACATTACAAAAAGTACTAGCCTACATCGAAGGAATGAACCCGGCGTCGGTCGCCCTCCGCATGCAGAATCAGTTATGCACACCTACTCTATCTTTTTTCTTTCATTGTCCCCGTCTCTACTTCTGTTGTCATGGTGGCTCCTAGCATAGCTACTGCTGAGTCTATGTCTTCAGAACCTCGATGCAGGTTAGTTCATGCCTCCGGAGTCTGGTTAAGAAAAGCAGCTCAGGATGAAGGGAACAGGCACCATTGTAGGACCTCAAACACTACAGAGAATGCAGAAATCTTTTCGTTGTAGCTACCCAAACAAGATAATAATCACAGCGAGCCCTGGACACTTACCATATTTGTAAGTGACACTTGTGGTCCATGCAAATGTGTTGGCATGTCACAATATCTGCCAAAAATAAAACGTGTTGACGTCTTGCAATACTGGGAAAACATTGGTTAAATGGATCAGTACGGCATATTAATATGAAATCAACCGATGTCCCGGCAATAAGACCTCCAAAACAAAACTTTGGATAAAACAAAAAAAAACCACAACATGTTTTTTTAAAACATTGGTTAAATGTAACAGTACGCCTAAATTAATATCAAATATATCGACGATCAATTGCTATAGTCTCTGTTATGCTGGAGGTAGGGACTAATAAAAGATTATTGTGGATGATGTCAAATGATTTTAGTAAAAAAGGAGACACTAACTTTATTTATAATAGTTTTTTTGTTTTTATGTTGTTTAATGTGTTTATTAGGGTCAATGGTTGATTTTAATTTTACAAATATTCATCATTATTTCTTTTTACAAAAGAAAAGAAAAAAATCTTCTACAAAAGCAAAAAAGTTATTTTTGATCTATGTCATTGTTAACATGAAAATCTATGAGAGGAAAAGGATGCAATTAGGTGTTAGGAGTTGTAGTGCTCAACAAAATGGATAACCATTTGAAAGAAGACATATTTTGAAATAGGTAAAGTGACACATATGCCTTCATAACCTGATAGTAATCAACAAATATCAATGGTTTGCTCTTTTTTTTTTTTTTTTCCAAATATCAATGGTTTTCTCTTTTTTATTGATAGCTTTGCATTTTTTGTTTCGGATTTAGGCCCATGTTAGATTGCCATACACCCTAAAATTATCTAGAAATCAACATTAACACGGCTCTAAGCTTCCTTTGGAGTCATATGTAGCACTGCTTTCTGTGGCATCTAATTCTTAATGTAATTAGCACAATTCAATGCTCCACGTTAGAAAGAAGGTGTCATTGTTCTTGGCTTGAATCATGCAATTTGATATCCCTTTTACAATTCCATTATTTCTTTAACAACACCATTTTCCTGAGAGAAGTAGGGAATAGAATGTTGATGCTCAATATTATGTTCTCTATAAAAATCCTTGAATGTATGATTGACATTCTTCCCCCTTTTTTTGTATAAAGTTTCATGATAGAAAGATAAAATTGCTTCTCTACAATGGCCTAAAGGTCTTAAAAGTAGAAAATACCTCACTCTTATACTTAAGAAAATACATCCATGAGTGAAATCATAAGTCATCAATGAAAGACAATTCATACTTAGCCCTTGAAAATGAGTAATTCAAATATGACATGAGATCACTATCTATAAACTAAAATAGTGTAGTACCATCCAAGGATTTCATAATGGAACTTGATGTTTTTTTACCAAGAACAAAATTTAGATAGACTCAATTAGTCCATTAAACTTTGGGAAGACCAAGCACCAAATTTTGTGTGCTTCATTGTTGCAAATACTTGTAATTTAGATGGCCAAAATTTTCATGCCAAAATATACTCAATGATTCAACACCTATAATGAAAGAGGAAACAAAAGAAGACTCAAAACTATTAAACATGTAAAATCAAGAACAAAGATCCACTCTTCTCAAAAAAATCTCAATGTTTTTCTTTTGTAGCTGTCAAATGACTCCACTATTTTCCCATGCCTAAAATAACAAATTTGATAAATAGAAAGTAAATTAAAAAAAAAAACAAACAAACAAACAAACATAATCAAACACCCATGATATAACTACAAAGTGTGCAATCCTAAAACATCAAGTTGTGTAGAGTCCTCAACTATAATCTACTCAATGCTACAATCAAATTTGGAAAGTATAAATTCATGAGAATGAGACATATCCACTAGAACCAAATATTCAGTTATCGAAATATAAATGTAAGTGAAGCACGTGCTTTGTAGGACGAAGGGACACTAATATTTTGTTTTATTGAAAGGATTCATTCAACACTTATAGTTTCTATGATTTTTGATGTTGAGATATGCTATAAAAAAACTATATATTTTACTTGAATTTTTATTTCCAGTCTTGAAGAAAGATTCATAATACTTCGTAGATGGATAAAATGACTTTGTTTTCTATTTAAGACTTGGAGGGAGACTCACTTGCATGAGCATAACCTTGTTTTTACTTATGCCAAGTTTTTTTTTTTTTTGCTTAACTTTGGATGTTTATCCATAAGAGCTTGATTCTTAAATCTAGAAAAGCATCTAATTGTATAAACTTATACTGTTCCGTGGTACGAAGCTCAAAAAAAATCTCAGAAGAAAGAAATTTAAACTCGTCTCCTAGTATATTCATGGTAACAAAATATAAAATAAAATCCTTGCAAACGACTTTTTAAATGGGAAGGAATCAAGAAAATGCATTCTTCATCCCATTTAGATTTTTGGCACTCCTTTAGCTATACAATGAATAGCCTATATTTTGCAAAATAATTTTGAACGGACTCATGCTCACAAGGTACAAGTGATGACAATTTTATTTATAATGGTAAGGCTCAAAATTCATTGGCTTTAAGAAATAAATGAGCCAATTTGTCCCAACTTGTTTTTGAAATTTTATATTTAGCAATATGAAATAACAACCTATTTAAAACATGCAAGTTAGTTAGATCCATGGTTCATCATAAAATTTGCTTGAATAGGCAAATATCTTGATTTATTTAAGAAACACTAATTAAACCTCAATTAATATTTTCCAAAACATTCAAGCTAATACTTATTGTATCTTGAATTTTGATGTCTCATGATTATGAGTTATAAGTGGAATCTGAAGCTAGACAATTATTATAACAAAGATTGGGATTGGCTGGTAGAGAGGCTTCACAAGAAAATTGATGGTTGACAATGGGGGGTAGGATTATCATGTTGATGTAGGAGCATCCAACTCAACATTATCATTGTATTCTAGTAGACATAGGGGGTCTTGTGTTTCAAGGAAGTTGGTTTCCCAAGTATTGGATTTATGTAATTATTTAATATTTTGAGTGATTTTAATGAGAATAGGAATTAATTGAATATTGTGAGGCTTTATTGTAAATGTTCTCGAATATAGGAGAATATGAGAGATTTAGGATAATTGAGTGATGAGAGGATTGAGAATTGATTGTAAATCCTAGATTAGGAGTCAGTTCATGATTTTTTGGATTTGAGAATCCTTAGGGATGAGAAAGGGATTTTAGGAATGTGGTTGAGAAATATATGGATCTAAAACCATAAATTGGTTTTAGAATTCCTTTGTATAAATGTGAGCCTAAAAGGCATGTACAGGGGTGGGATAGGAAAACAGATAACTGATTGAAATGTTTTGTAAGCCTACGGGCAGAATGTAAGCAAAGGCCACTAATATTACAAAATCAAGCCAAGAGATAGAGTCTTATTTTGTAATTATATGTTGATTTATATATATGTGAAGAGATTTAATTTCAAGTTGTATAAGTGTGTCATCAAGTATCGAATAGTGAATGATTGGTGAATTAACATAACTTGTGTAGCAGAGAGTTACAGGTGGAGTTGTGGTGGATGTATAGGGAGAAAAATGAATCTGAGATTCGTAATAGATTCTTGAGTTCATTGAAGGATCTACAAATGCTCCGTGATGACATAGGTCAAAGGGGCATGAGAGGTTAAGCCAATAGGGAGTGCAGCGGAATAGCAAAGGCATAAGGCAAAGTCTTTTGAATAAAACTGGAAGTGATATAAACCTGGGAAAATGGTGTAAAATTGAAGTAAACAGGGGGACAGAGTAATGGAATTGTAACACTCAACAACCGTCTAATCAGGAAGATCAATGGTTGAGATTAAGTCGCAACCGAGCCTTGGAGATTTGTGATGAGTGAGCAGTGATTAACTGTGCACTGTTAGATTGTGGCCAGATCAATAGTCACGATTTAAATCACAATCGGAAGTCGGAGGTGCAATGGTCAGCGACGGTG
The DNA here is from genome assembly GCA_000404065.3 of Pinus taeda. Lineage (NCBI taxonomy): Eukaryota > Viridiplantae > Streptophyta > Pinopsida > Pinales > Pinaceae > Pinus > Pinus taeda. The sequence continues at coordinate 28,352 of APFE031516043.1, read as the reverse complement.
TTTAACAAAGATGCAACATCGTCGATAGCGATATATTGGCATTTGGCATTCGAGATTATCGACGATCAGAGATATCGTCTAATCAGAGACCAAGCCTTAACGTAGTGCAGCACTGGGGTGCAACTATAAGAAGCAGACCGGACGACAAATATAGTTGCGGGTTTTATGAATTTGAAGTCCGCATATGCATTTGGGTGGCATTTTCCTTTGTAAATGAAAAGGATATGTATTAAGCGCTGATAGAGTATTTCTCGATTCTAAAGCGAAATCACATATCGGAAAGCGGTGGATATATTTGTATGCATGACCAAGGAGATGCGATGGCCAACTGTGATGAGGTTTAACCTCGAAATTTGTGCGGACGTTGTACGAAAGGCCAGAAAAGGTAATGTGTGGGAGTGTTTTCCTTATTTAAAGGGTTTTATAAAGAATTAATGTCAAATGAGGGATTTGTGGATTAAATATATATGTTAGCCAAGGGGTTGGAAAAGGGAAGGTTGCATATGTATGTTCAAAGGGTTTATAACGTGATATATAGGTTATGAACAATAAATGAATCCCAATAGAAAGGAAAATGGTTGTATTGAGTAAAAGTCCTGATAGGAGGTTCTAGCAGGGTGATTGGGTTCCAAGATAAAGGAACCAAAATAAAAGAGCCTTAATCATTATATGGTGTGGGAGATTTGACTCCTAATGGAGTTAAATTCCTGGGACAATGGATTTTTGCATATTGATGCATACTGTGGGTGTGCGCAGGGGTAACCCTACGTCATTTTGGTATCAGAGCTGAATTATAAATGAAACATTTAGTATCAGGCAGAAGAAAGAAATTATGGGTGAAAGTTTCTTGAAAGAATTCAGAACAGAGATATCTGGAAAGATGTGTATGCAGGTAACGGAGATCAGATTCTAATCTGACAGTCAAGCAACTAGAGTATGGCTGGGAGAATGGAGAAGAAAAATTAAGTTCTTAGAGGTAGGTAAGGTAGAACTAAGCAGAGATTATAGAGACAGGAAGAATCCACATCGATGTTTTGAAGAATGGAGGTTCACTCAGATGTGAAGAGTGGATGGAGAAATCGTGCAGGTATTGTTTTATTTAATTCTGATTTTAGATTGCTGACAAAGAAATAGATTGAAGATTAATGGATGCAGCTAATGAAGTATCTCAGCAGAAGGAGATCAAGCCTTAAGAAGCAGTAATGGGAGGAATTGTTAAAGATTTTTGAGTGGAAGAAAACTCAAAAAAGGAGAAATTGTTGTTGATAGTTAAGCTTTACCAAGATAAAGCTGGAGGATTGGAAGAGAGAATCAAATTCTAAATCTGATTAACAGAAGTTGAATATTGAGAATTTGTACAGTGGAAGCATGAATATCTACTAAATTAGATTTCTAGGAATGTGAGATCCTAAAGGTAGGTGAAGGTATGCAATTTTGCCTAATGAGAAGCAGATATTGAATGAGTGAAATTTTAGAGAAGGATTATAGTAGTTAAACTATAAGAAGTTTGTTTACAAGTTCTTGAAGTGACATAGTTTGAAGATATAGTTGAAAGCTAGTGGAAAGGACAGTCCATTCAAAAGTGCAAGCAAATGGAAGGACAAGATCAGACAGAGATCATGAAGGTAAGATGATATGGTTTTATTTGGATTTGAAGATTTAAAAGTTATAGTCTTTGTATTGATGCAAAAGTATTGTTGCAACTCCCAAAAGGTAATTACACAGAGGATGTGGGTATAATTGCTAAGAGATAAGGGAAGCTGGTGAAAGTTTCTAAGTGAAAGCAGAAATGTAGTAGAACCTTGAGGAATTCCAACAGAGATTGGATAAAGAGGACAATAGTGTTCTTAGAAGATGCAGATGAGTTGAAGCCTAGTAGGAGCAAAGGGAATTTCTCAAAGGAGGTTCCAGAGATAGAGAACCAATTTCTTACCAAAAGACTAAGTGAGGAGAGCTTGGTGAGGTAAGTGGCAGTAGGGAGAACTTACTGTGGAAGAGGCTTTACTGCAACTCACAGTGAAGTGAGTGAGGAACTCATAGAGATGGAGAGGATGATGACTAGTGACAGACATAGCAGAGGCTCTAAAAGAGATCACAACAAAAGACAAAAGGAGAATGATGCCAAGGCAAATGACATATAGAGACAGTTAAGAAAAGAGGAAAATGAGAGGGAGAAGGTTGAGATAGTAATTCAGCTTGAAGTATTAATGGAGATGTTGCAAAGCAATGAAGCAGACCAGAAACATGGTTATGTCATGAGAAAAAAAATGAAGTGGCAGAGGCTACAAGGGAAGAGGAATCAATAGGTGAATATGCAATTAATAAAGGAGCTAAGGGAACTTGAAAAAATTATAGATGCCAAACAGAGGATAGAGAAGCTTGAAAGAGTTGAGCTACAGCAAAAGGAAGATGTTGAAGAATATTTTGAAGTTTTGATATGTGAACCAGAAAGTGGAACATTACTTTTTGAAAGTGATGAAGAGCTAGAAGAGTTGAATCATGTGAATGATTCGAAGAAGCTAAAAGACTAGATGACTAAAGCATCAAGTGAGATAAGAAGGTCTTGTATTTTTAAAACTAATGATTTGTCAGTATGATTGCAAGTTTGAAAGAATATAGACAGCCTTTTAAAGCTATCAAAGATGTGAAAGAATACCTTCTAGAAGATGAAAGTTTTGAAGTAGAATATGACAAGGAGACTGGAAAAGAATTAGTTCACTACAATGAACAAGTGCTGGAAGACATCATTGAAATAGATAACGAGAAAGAGGGACTTGCTAACAGTCTCAAGAGTTCTTTGAATTTGAATCAGCATATTGATGTGCTGACAAAAGAAGAGAGATCAGAGAAACATATTGAAGTTTTTCCAAAGGAAGAAGAGGTACAAATACCTTATACTTTTTATTATAATGATTTTCTTATAATTGAAGATTTTGTTGTAGAAGCTAGGACATATTTGGCACAGGTGGATAGCCAAAATAAAAGAAGAAGAGGAAGAAAATCTATTAAAGGATGTCAAAAAAGATTTAACGGAGGAAGAAGGACCTTGTTTTGATGGAACAATAACAAATGAGGAAATGGAAGATTGTGTAAAATTTCCAAAGTTCACTCCAAGTAAAATCATTCAATTATATAGAGAATTAGACTTTCAAAGGATAAAGTTGGAAGGGTAGAGGATAAATGTTCAGGATAGATTGTTGAAGAAGGATAACAAAGACATTGTCATAAATAATAATTAGGAAGAATTTGACGTGTGCAGAAACTAGAAGTAGGAAATTGTTCTAAAAGACAATATAGTAGCAACAGAAAAGGTGCAAAATAGTAGTAAAGAAGAGAGTAAGGATGAAAAGGAAGCGATCAAAACAAGTGAAGAACAAGCAAGAAGGAGATTTCAACAATCAAGAGATGAAACCAATCAACAGACAGAGGATATACTAGACAAAGAAATTGAATAGATAAGAAGGTTAATGACTAAAGTGTATCAGAAGAAGATAACAGCAAGGAAGGAGAGGAGTGACAAGAAGAGAAAGACAGTAGCAGAATACGAAAGCAGAGAAAGTGGAGCATTATAACATAAGGTATGGAGACCTGGAGAACAGTAGCAGACAATAGTAGCAATAGAGCAATTGACAAGCAGAGACAAGTTACAAAATAAAGTCTTGGATCCAAGAGGAAACAATTATCCAGACTTATGACCAGGTGGTCATAAATTTTCTTACATGGGGAGTCTGATGCAGGAGCATCCAGATCAACATTATCATTGTATTCTAGTAGACATAGGGGGTCTTGTGTTTCAAGGAAGTTGGTTTCCCAAGTATTGGATTTATGTAATTATTTAATATTTTGAGTCTTTTTAATAAGAATAGGAATTAATTGAATATTGTGATGCTTTATTGTAAATGTTCCCAAATATAGGAGAACATGAGAGATTTAGGATATTTCAGTGATGAGAGGATTGAGAATTAATTGTAAATCCTAGATTAGGAGTCAGTTCATGATTTTATGGATTTGAGAGAATCCTTAGGGATGAGAAAGGGATTTTAGGAATGTGGTTGAGAAATCTATGGATCTAAAACTAGAAATTGGTTTTAGAATTCCTTTGTATAAATGTAAGCCTAAAAGGCATGTACAGGGGTGGGATAGGCAGAAAGATAACCGATTGAAGTGTTTTGTAAGCCTACAGGCAGAATGTAAGCAAAGGCCACTGATATTAGAAAATTAGGTCAAGAGATAGAGTCCTATTTTGTAATTATGTGTTGATTTATATATATGCGAAGAGATTTAATTTCAAGTTGTATAAGTGTGACATCGAGTATCGAATAGTGAATGATTGGTGAATTAACATAACCTATGTAACAGAGAGTTGCAGGTGGAGCCGTGGTGGATGTACAGGGAGAAAAAAAAATCCGAGATTTGTAATAGATTCTTGAGTTCATTGAAGGATCTGCAAACGCTTCGGGATGACATAGGTCAAAGGGGAATGAGAAGTTAAGCCAAAGGGAGTGAAGCAGAATAGCAAAGGCATAAGGCAGAGTCTTTTAAATAAAACCAAAAGTTATATAAACCTTGGAAAATGGTGTAAAATCGAAGTAAACAAGCAGACAGAGTAATGGAGTCATAATGCTCAGCAACTGTCGGATCAAGAAGATCAACAGTTGAGACTAAGTCGCAACAGAGCCTTGGAGATTTGCGATTAGTGAGCAACGATTAATCATGAACCGTTGGATCGTGGCCAGATCAACAGTCATGATTTAAATCGCAATCGGAAGTCGGAGGTGCAATGATCAACAGTGGTGTTTAACAGATTTGTGACATCACTGATAACGATATATCGGCGTTCGGCGTTCAAGATTATTAGTGATCAGAGATATCATCTAATCGAAGATCGGGCCTTAATGTAGTGCAGCACTAGGGAGCGACTACAAGAAGCAGACCCGACGACAAAATAGTTGCAGGTTTTACGAATTTGAAGTCCGCATATGTGTTCTGGTGGCGTTTTCCTTTATAAACAAAAAGGATATGTACTAAGCACCGATAGTGTATTTCTCGATTCTAAAGGGAAATCACATATCAGAAAGCGGTGGATATATGTGTATGCATGACTAAGGAAAGATGCAATGGTCGACTGCGATGAGTTTTAACCTCGAAATCCATGTAAAAGCCGTACGGAAGGGCGGAAAAGGTAATGTGTGGGAGTGTTTTCCTTAACAAAGGGTTTTATAAAGAATTAGTGCCAAATGAAGAATTTATGGATTAAATACATATGTTAGCCAAGGGTTGGAAAAGGGAAGGTTGCATATGTATGTTCAAAGGGTTTATAACATGATATATAGGTTATGAAGAGTAAATGAATCCTAATAGAAAGGAAAAAGGTTGTATTGACGAAAAGTCTCGATAGGAGGTTCTAGAGAGGTGATTGGGTTCTAAGATAAAGTAACTCGAATAAAAGGGCCTTCACCATTATATGGTGTGAAATATTTGACTCCTAAGGGAGTTAAATTCTTGAGACAATGGATTTTTGCATATTTATGCATACTGTGGGTGTGCGCAGGGGTAACCCTGCATCACATGTTAAGAGAAGTACTTCAAAAAATAACAGTATATTGGATGCACCTTTTTCTACTTCCTAAGGAAGTCATTAAAATGATACAATTGATCATGGGACACTTTATGTGGGCAAGGACACTACTATCTAGGAAGTTGCACTTGGTAAAATGGTCCCTCATTGCAAGACCTATTGAGGAAGGATGATGGGGCATCATAGATCCTAATGCTTTCAGCATGGCACTCATTGTTAAAAACATGTGGAGAGCAATATCTGGTTTGGGTTATGGTCTCAAATTATCAAGGAAAAATATATGTTTGGGCAAACTTTCACACCATAGATTATTCAAGGGGCCAAGATGAAATATATTTCATCGTACATCTGGAGAAGTGTGTTGAAAAATATCCACTGGCTCTTGGGGTTAGTACGATGGGAGGCAGGAGATGGCTCAAAGATCATGATCAGATTGGATGCAATCAAAGGTATGGTGGGAAACCACTCTCTATCATTTTAGATCCTTAATTTCCTTCATGAGAAAGAGATAGTTTTTCTTAAACAAATATTCTGCCATAATGTCATATGTATTGATCAACAATCGTGGACAAGAGCTAGGGATATATAGATGCTTGGGAAGTATATTTGTGAATGGGAAGTTTATATTGAAAATCTAAGAAACGCGGGTATATCACTTAATGATCAGGAGGATTGGATGACATGTGGGGTAACTTTAAAAAGGGACTTCCAATGGTAAAAGAAATATATTTTTCATTGCAAAAGAAAGAGAAAGGAAATCATGCACCATCATTTCCTGGCTCAGAAGATGGGTGTTCTCAACACCCTCACTACTCGTGCCCTTAGGATTTCAGATAATGAGAGCTTGGATAAGGAGAGATCCCATCTCCTTGATGTCTTTGTGGAGAATGGATATAGTAGGCGCCTTGGTCGGAAGGCTTTCCTTAAAGCCTCTAGAAATGCGTTAATTAGGAAAGAGCCTAAAGAGCATAGACTAGGTGTCCATCTTCCCTATGTCCAAGGTACCACGGATAAGATTGCTCGGATCCTTAGGAGATTTGATATTCCCTCAACCTTCAGGCCCCTCAGCACCATTCATAATTCCCTTCGGTCGGTGAAAGATCCCGTTAACCCTAAGGATATGAAGGGTGTTTATTTGATCCTTTGTTCCTATGGGACGCCCTACATCGGGGAAAGAGGGCGCTCTATCCAGCAAAGAATTAGCGAACATGCAGCTGACCTGAGACACGGCAGAACCAAGTCTTCAGCTTTAGCAGAGCATGTGGATAAGACCAAGCATCAGGTCTGTATAGAGGAGGCCAAGGTCGTGGCCAAGGTTGCTCAGTTCCATCATCGTAAATTCAGGGAGGCTATTGAAATTGAAAGAAGGCCTAAAAATCTCAACAGGGATGACGGTTGGAAGATCAGTAGATGTTGGATCCCTGCCCTTGCATCTTAGTGTTTTTCCTTTCCCTCCCGCCCTCCCCTCCCCCTTTTCTTTCTTTTTGCGCTTTCGTCGTTTCCCCCGGGCACCTTCCTGTCGTCCTTTTCCTTCTTAATCTATGGTTTTCTTTTTGATTTCTTCCGTTCCTCATTTTTTTTTTTTTAAAGGTTGCTCTTCTAGTTTGATGTTTTGTCCTAATTGATATCATTATGTATATTTTGAACTTATATATATATTTATGTATTATATATATATATTAATAATTATATATATATATATATAGTATTAGTTTTATAGTCAGTAAGCCTCCTTCTTAACCTAACTATTATAATTGGCTTACCTTTATATAATTTTTTTTTACCTAATCAAATTAATATATTACTTAATTAATATATATATATAGTATATATATTATATTTATATATAATATATATATTATATATATATATATATATATATATTTAGTAAACAATAAATTAATATATATATATATATTATATATATATATATATAAAAATTTAGTAAAACAATAAATTAAAAATGTTTGAACTAACCTTAAAGAGTATGTTATTTATTTATATATCTTTTTATTAATCCTAGCGTTTTTAACAACCTAATGTTATTATTAAATTATTTTTTATAATTAATTAATAATTTAGATAAATGAATTATTTTTAAATAAAGTAACTTACCAATATTATTATTTATTTATTTTATTATTTATTTTATTTTATTTTTAATATATAATTTTCACCTTCATAAAACTACCATTGGAATTGTTTTATTGATTTATATTAAACAACCTAACAACATTTATATATAATATATATATATATATATATATATATATATAGATATATATGTTTATACATATATAGTTGGATATTTTAATAAATAAATAATTTGGTAAACAAATGAGGGAACTTTTTAAACTAACTTTAAAAAAGTATGGTATTCATTTTTATATGATTATTAAAATAATTATATATATTTTTCTATAAATTTATTAATAAATTTAAATTATTGAATTACCTTTAGTAACTAAACATTAAGTTATTTTATGTTTAAATTAGTTCCATAAATAAAATAATAAGTATTAAGAATATTAGTGAGTTATTTATATATATTTATATATAATTAATTAATAATTTAAATAAATAAATAGATAACTAACCCTTACTGTATTTCACTTTTTACCTAGTTCAACTTTATTCCATAAATAAAATAATAAATATGAGGAATAATAATAGTAGTAAGAATAATAATAATATTAAATTAATAAATGGAAATTTGACTCGTTCCTTGGGTCACGAAATAACAGTTAGTACTTTTTAGCTGTTGGAGTCTCTGCTCACACTATTTAACATGCTAGACTTGATCTGTCTCTTCAACTTGTCCTGACGATGAACCACACTAGTTGGTTCGAAACGCGTCGACAAAGGTCTTTCTTGATGTTATTTACGCCGAAATCCTTCTTATATAACTTCCTTTGTGTATCGTTATTTGCTTTTTATGTCTTTGCAAAATAATTTCTGTTAAGTAGATTAGAGTCTTGCTTGGTTACCTAGATCATAGTTGATGGTTAAGAAGGATTTTCACATTCAGATTGATTGATATGTTAATAACAAGGAAGATCTTCATAAAAAGGCTATCAAGCACCTCAGATCTCACCTCTCCCTCATTGGGATCATGAGCTGGGACCAAGGTGACCTTGCTGCCACCAAAAACACTCTCTTTGCTTCACCATGCAACTATTAGTGTCAGATTCTCATTTGTCGAAGTTGATATCAATTGTGGTTGTATGCTTAGGTTCATGATTGCTTATTTGCATGGTTACTTCACACAATTTTGTTGCAAATAGACTTCTGTTCATTTTCTTTATTGTTATCTAGGTCAGATTAGGTCAAAGAAATTAGGTCCTTTATTTTCCAAGTCTTTGGTTGTTCAGTTTGAAAAATAACTTGCAGAGCACCTATAATACTTCTTTATCTGCCCGTAATCCATCAATCTTGCCTACTCCATCCTCCAAACTGGATTCTTTCCTTACGTTTTTTCCGCATTTGCTCGCTTTGCCCTAAATCCCCATATTTTTCTGCAACATTGCTCTACCCCTCCTTGAACAAATCTAACCATCCTCGCCACTCCTCAGCTCCATCCACCAAGTCCTGGACCTCCTCACACCCTTACCTCACCTCCATACCCACTCTTTCACATTTCTTCCTCCATCAATCCTCCAAAATCCCCTTTCTGAACATCGTGTTGAAAATTACACAACATCCTATAGAAATTCCAAAACATCTTGTAGAACCCCTGCAGACTTCATGTAGAAGCTCATGAAAGCGGTCTCTTGATAGCCAACCTCTATGAAACTCTCCGGAAGGGTGGTAGGTACCCCTTAGGCCCTCTCCAAACCTTCCTGACCTCCTGCAAGCATTTCCTCTCGCCAATCCACCTCTGCATAGTAAAAAACAGTTAAATCACACGCATGATGATTCTTACAACTTAGTCAAAAATACAAAAAGATCTTTTCTTCAAATAGAAGTAGCTTAGACACATGTATTTTACCTTCCTATAAGTCAATGACATCTATTTCAGTAGCTTGCATCCTCTTTCTTGCATCAATAGGGCTAGCCGGTAAAATTAGGGTTTGCTAGGGTTTGCATTTCCTTTCGGATTTTCAGTTTCTTTTTGCAAGTATATTATCTTCCTTTGAGTTAGCTTCCGTCCATCAGTTAAAAATATTCTTCTCAAATCTCATAGAAGTTGGCTTAAGCTCCTAGCAGACTTGTGCCAGCTGACGAGGTGATAGTCGCGGCAAGAGCTAGTACTTGTGAATACAACACCCTCGCTTCCAAGTTTGTTATGAACTACCGGGTTGATAAAAGTAAAGAAGGGAGTCCTAGGAGTTGCAGCATTATTGCTGCAATACTGGAGCCCACCATTCTTTTTGGCACCGTTGTCGGGCAAGCGTCAAAGTATTTGTGGTTGCTGCTTTTCTTCTGTTTTCTACTACAACCTTCTGCTAAGTAGTTTATTTCATTTCCATTCTGGAATTTCATTTCCGCAAAAGTAGACTAGGAATTTCTTCATTTCCTAGACTAGCATTTCAATTCTGCAAGCGTAGATTAGCATTTCAATTATGAAAGCGTAGATTAGCATTTCAATTCTGCAAGCGTAGAGTAGCATTTCGATTTTGCAAGCGTAGAGTAGCATTTCATTCCTGCAATTTCATTCTAAGGCGTTTATCGTTGCTTCTATGGATAGGATGGATGGGATCGTTGGATTGAACTAATGGGATGAATTAGATAGCTGGATTTTTGAGCTGGCTTTGAATTCGTTAAGGCGTTGATTGGCCAATCGTTACTTGCATCGCTCGTTACTGGCAGGGGCTAGTCCAAGAAACAAACAGGTCGGGGCTGGTCAAATCTGGTTGGATGGGTCTCTCTTGCAAACTAGAGACAATGAACTTAACGGCTGGCTTGCCGCTAGCTAAATTGATGGCGGCGGGCGGGTGCTTGCTAGATGGTGGCTAGAGAGTGGGCAGAAGAATGATTGTTGGCTTACCTAGCTCGGATGAATTAGATCACTAGCTTCAGATTGCTTGCTTTGTTGCTGGACCTGGAATAGGTATTCCAACTAGTTATGAGATTAGTCCAACCCTGCCTTCATTTCAATTCCACATTTTCATTTCAGCAAGATAGATTTTAGTTAGTTGCAATTCAATCTCTTTCAGTTTTGCAGGTACAAGAAGAAAAAAAAAATAAAAGAAACCAAAAATATTTCATTTCATGCCTCGTAGGAATAGAGACAATACCGGAAAATTCTTACCCAACACCCCCACCACATGACTGAGTCACCCTTCTCTCTTCTTTGGTGGCCGTGATCTAGAAGAACCTATAGGTGAACCTCCAGAGATATACGAAGATCCTATAACAGAAGAAGAGAAAGAGAACATGCCTCGTGAGACCATGGCTAAACACAGAAATGGTATAGGAAATGAGGAGAGAATAGAAGGTGCCTTTCCCATCCGAGAGACCAATGGGGACATGAAAATGAAGAACATAAGTCCCTCAGCCTTACCTCACTTCCATGGATTGATCACTGTAAACCCTGATACCTTCCTGTTTGAGTTTCTTGTCCTTTGTCGAACTTCTGACTATGCCGAGGACGAGAAAAAGTTCAAACTCTTTCCTTCTACCCTCAAGGATACAGCACTGCACTGGTTCATGGGGTTACCTGGAAATAGTATCACCACTTGGGCTTAGATGCAGCAAGCCTTTAACAACAAATACCAGGACTACTGCAGGTGAAAAGAAACAAAGGGAGAGATATTTTAGAAGACCATGGAAAATGACGAGTCTTTAGAAGACTACGAGGAAAGGTTCCAACTTAGTTATAAATGGGTCAGGTGCACACTTGACCTTGAATCTTGGAAGCTGGTTCTACTCTGAGGAGTCCCTGAAGACCTGCTAGATACCCTTCACTAGCTGGAGGAGACATCTACCAACTACCTTATGAGGACATAAAGACTGCGTTTAGAAACCATTCTAGGGTAGCCCGGAAAAGAGGTAGGGGGATTCCACTTTCAGCTAGTACCACCTCCTCCAAGCACGAGTTTGATAATCAGATGGAAGACCTCAAAAGTGATATGAGACAGACCATTGCCATGCAACTCGATATTTTCTTAATCCAACAAAAGAAAGAGGAATCTGAGAGGGCTTTGGCCATTTTCTGTCCCCAATGTACGAGGAAGCACCCTAAGAACGAGTGTCCATTGCAGTCAGTAGACGTATGTTTCATTTGTGAGGAAGACCACCCCACAAACCAATGCCCAACCTTGCTCGGATTTAAAGCCATGTACTAGGGGACTGAGGCAACCAATGAACCTCTCTACTTCCTCAACCAAAGGAGGTCGCATGGGCTGAGACGTTACCAGCAGGGGATGCAAGGGACATCCCAAGCTTATTATAGCCCCAACCAATCCACTCAAATACCTCCTTGGGGTCCCCCTGCTCATCCTTCCTAGTCCGCACCTCCTCCGTGGTCTTATCCATATTAATACCATACTCAACCTGCTGCTCATTCATTTCACTCATATGTCCAACCACAGCCTCAGTGGAATGTACCATAGCAGGGGTGGAGGCCCCAATACAACTCTCTTTCCACCATTCTTCCTCCACCCCCTGCTCAACCACAACCATTACCTCCTGCTCCTCCAAGACAACCCCAGATGCCTGCCCAACCGAACCCGAACCCCAACAACAGACAGGCCCAGTAGGTATACACTGGGGAGACAACATGCCCTACCTATGTTGTGGAGATCCAGGAGATCAACCTGCAATCTGGGAAGGTCCTTCTAGACCACCAACTTCCTCCCCCGGAGGACGAGGAAGAAAAACAAGAAAGTGAACCCAAAGCCATTCCACCCTTTCCTGAGCGACTAACAGTAACCATGCAACCAAAACCAGAGGAGACTGAACTTCTAGGAGAACTTAAGCAGTTGTGTGTGAAAATACCACTTCTCCAGGCCATAAAATATGTACCAATATACAACAAATTGATCAAGGAGAAGTGTTTCAGGCACCCAGGCAGGTGCAAGAGAGATGCCCAGACTATCAATGTCATAGGACAACTGTCCGATCTAATGCTGGGGCAAGTAATCTGTCCAAAATATTTGGACCCTGGGAGTCCTGTAGTTGATGTCCACATCAATGGCACCATAATCCACCACACCTTGATTGATCTAGGGGCTGCCATTAATGTGACGACCAGGGACACTATGCTTAAACTCAACCTTCAGAGTTCCTTAAGGAAGACCTCGACAATACTGCAGTTAGCAGACCGCTCCACCGTGACTCCCGAAGGGATTGTGGAAGATGTCCTAGTCTCTGTTGACTTTTGGGAGTACCCTGTGGACTTCTTGGTCCTTCAGCCAAAGGCAAAACTCACTAGATACCCCCTCATTTTGGGAAGGCCTCGGTTAGCTACTGCTGATGCTTACATCAATTGTCAAGCTGGAAGCATGGCCATCAAGAATGGGCCTATGTCCAAATAGCTAGTCCTCTATCCTCCTACCCAACCTATGCTAGAACATGACTTACCCCTCTGGTTGGAAGAGGGAGATGAGGATGAGGTCTACTCTGCACCTTTTTGCACAGTAGAAGCCACTAGGGGAGGCCCTCAAAATGAGGATGACTTGATTGAGAATTTGATTCAAAACTCACCTCCTGGTGCACTGTCATTAGCAGAGTTGGTGGAAGATACCCAAGCCGGTGCTTTAATGGACCTCTGTGTGACTGATCCAACCTCTCCCAGAGTTAAGTGTGTGGAATTTGGCCCTGAAATAACCTTAAAGTTCAGCTCCTCCCTATCTCCCTCCCAGGAGAAGGAACTGCGTAGCTTATTGAACAATCAATTGGATGCTTTCACTTGGAGCTACAAGGAGATGAAAGGAGTCCACCCTTCGGTCTGTACCCATCACATCTAAATTAAAGAGGATTGTAAACCAGTCAAGAAGCCTCAGAGGAGAATGAATCCAGCCCTTAAAGACATTGCCAGAGAAGAATTGCAAAAATTGTTTGATGTAGGATTCATCCACCCCATCTCTGACAGTGAGTGGGTCTCACCTCTAGTGCTTGTGCCCAAAAAAAGGGGAAGTGGAGAATCTATGTAGATTACTGAGAACTTAACAAAACCACCAAGAAGGACCATTTCCCTTTGCCTTTCATAGATCCAGTGTTGGATGGACTGGCAGGAAATAAGTTCTTTTCTTTCCTAGATGGATTCAGCGGGTATAATCAGATCCAAATCAGCCCGGAGGACCAAGATAAGACCACCTTCACTTGTCCATGGCATACCTTTGCCTATTGGCTCCTTCCCTTTGGGTTATGCAATGCTCATGCCATGTTCCAGAGAGCAGTATTGAGCACATTTGCTGAACTGGTTCATGATTCGGTGGAAATCTATATGGATGATTTTACTCCTTATGGGTCCAACTTCCAAGAAGCATTGACTAACCTGGGAAAAGTTTTAACAAAGTGTATTGAGATGAACCTGTCCCTCAGTCCCGAAAAATGTGAATTCCTGATGACTAAAGGGACTGTGCTAGGTCATATAATTTCTCAACAAGGATTATAGGTGGATCCTAACAAAATTGCTATCATCCAAAAGGTTCCACCTCCTCAAAAAGTAAGAGACATTTGGAGTTTTCTAGGCTTGGCACAATATTAGAGAAGATTCATTAAAGATTTAAGTAAACTAGCCTCGCCATTGTTTAGCCTCTGAGGGAAAGATGTTGAGCTTAAACGGACTGACGACTGCCAAGGGGCTCTGGATGAGTTGAAGGATAAGCTAGTGTCTGCCCCGATCTTGAGAGGTCCAAACTGGGCCCTACCTTTCCACATCCACACTGATCCGTCGAACAAAGCCATAGGGGCACCCTTAGGAAAAGTTGAGGAAAAACTATCATATTCCATATACTTTGTTAGCAAAAAGTTGTCTAGGGCAGAGATGAACTATACTGTAACCGAGAAAGCGTTCTTGGCTATAGTCCATTCCCTGAACAAGTTCAGACACTACATCACTGGTTTTCAAACATCCGTACACACTGATCATGCTGCGATTAGATATTTAATGAATAAGCCTGATGTAAATCCTCGTATCCTTAGATGGTTACTTTTGTTGCAACAATTTGATTTGACTATTGTTGATAAGGCAGGTAAGGAAAATGTTGTTGCTGACTTCCTGTCTAGATTGGATTTTCCTGTAGGTGAAGAAGGGACAATGGATGACGAGATGCCAAATGAACACTTGTTTGCTATCTCAGTACTCTCTCCATGGTTTGCTGATATAGAAAATTACTTGGTCTCAGCACAGTTCCCTCCGCATCTATCCTCAAAGGAGAAGAGCAGAATTGTGGGGAAGAGTGCCCCATTCACTTGGATAGGGGGAAACCTATTTAAACTTAGCCCAGATTAGATCTTGACGTGTTGTGTTGGGGAGGAGGAAGTCTTTGACATCCTCCTAATGAGGATTGGATCACCATGCAGAATACCAAGCTTCAACTCCACATCAAAATTTAGTCTAAGGACAAATTGACCAAAGATGTGGACAGGGTATTGGCATCCTTCACACATCTATTCAGTAACTTAGAATCTATGATCTAACTTCATGGGGTCCCCTCTATAGGAGAAATCAGACAGGTGAGGAAGCAAGATGAGATCTCGAAGGAAGTACAGGCATTCGTAGAGACATATAAACAAAAAGCTCACAAAAAAGACATGCCAATAACCAAAGAAAATATCATGCATTATGTGGTAGAACCAGTGAGGATCTACACCAAACTCGTAAACTTGAACAACCAAGTGCATGCCAAATAGACCACCCTCATCCGAGATGCACTCGAGTTCCTACATAGACATGATGAAGATCAGTCGCAGATCACTCGCATCGCAATAGAATACAACCTATGGGACACATACTTAATGGAACAACTTGGTCTTGACATTCCAGAACTTGCCATTGTTAAATTAGCGAATTAGGTTGATATCTTTTTTTTTTGTGATGTATCTACTTCAGTAGCATATAAAATTTTGTGAATATGAAAGGACATGTGGAATACCAAAAGTCATCAGGTAGATCAAAATTCATGAGGAGGTTCAAGATTCAAGGGTAGGCCCAGAGTCACCATCACCCTTTAAATACACCCTCATGCCTCATTTGTAAAGGACGTTTTTCTAAAGACATTTTTGGACATACATACATATTACTTAAGAGAATTTATGCTCTTCTAATTTATGCAAGGAGTGATTGTACGTTTCCACAATTGGATTTTTCAGATCTTTTATGTTCTAATGCCATGATTATTTTATTCACTTGATGGATTACATGTTCCTAAAAGCTCTTTGATGTGCGGTCTCCTCATATGTTGTCTCATACTACAAACTTTGTGTTTCTTCATATGAATGGTATTTGATTCGCTAACTCTATGCCTGTGTCGGTGAACTATTTCATTACTATTGGTATAATCCGTTTTGACTGCACCTTTATTTGTGCTCATAGATGTTTAATCATTGTGAATTAATTTACAATTGCTAAGGACATTATCTTGACAAACATGAGTCTTACTTGAAGCCTACAAACAATAACTTTACATAAGTTTTGTCTTGTTTATAGTCTAGCTATTCATGGTTCACGCGGCATATGATATTTTTCAATTATTTCCTTGTATTTATTGAGGTCCATGCTTTCAATTAAGTTCATATTTCACCTCTGTCTGAACCAAGCTCAACACAACTGAATGAAAACCATGCCTACATACTAAAAGGGATCCCTACTGCAAACGGTGCAAGCTCTAGGTGGGAACCTACACCGGGGAGATCCCCCTTGCTGTTGCCAAAAAATTCTAGGCTGTCAACACTTAGTTCTATCTAGGCTGAGGAACTAAATACTAAACTAAGTGTTCCATAGGAAAAATGGATTATGAATTCTTGTAGTTTACATGATTTTGATGCATGAAGGAATACAATTTCATTTTCCTCACTCCTTCTAGTATAATAGAGCTAATGTACTATTCAATTGTCGAAAGGAAAAAATATTAGTAAGGATATGCTTCCAATCACAAAGAAAAAAATCTGCCTTACATTTTACTCAGGAAACAATATTACAATTTCTCAATGAAAGAGTAGAACTACAATAAACTTGCCTTATGTTTTTCAGTCTATTCCACATAACTGTCATGTATTGCAAAAAAAAATCTCTAGAAAGGAATGCAATTGGTGATTATAAGTGCCAAGATTTACTATGTTCACAAAAAATGATGTGGTTGATATAAATGTTTATATTACTTAAAAATAAACAAAACTGGGCATTTGAGGTAAGTGTGAAAGCATCAAGCATTAATACCCATATTAAAAGTTGAAAACAAAAATCATTCAAATATCAACATTAGCGCAAAAATGTATTCTTCTTATTTATAAACAATCAATAGAATGGATATGTATAAATACATACATTAACACATTACCAAAGGAATAAATCCAAATATAATGATTTCCTTTGAAGAAGTATCGAAGCCTATTTTACAATATTTCTTGAATTGTGAAACTAACTCAAATATTCTAAAAACAAAAATGAAATAGTATGATGCATATTTATACGTGAAGAACGTTTTATGTTCAGTAACTAAATAGTACCTAGACACTATATCTAATAATCCTTCATTCAAAAGACAAACTATTATTCAAACACTGGAACAAGTTCCTCATTAATCTAAGCACATCATCATTTATATTTCATACCTTTTCACTTTCACTCATGCATCTAGGATGTATGTAATACAAGGTGAATCAATACCTTTCTAACTATTTCAAACTACATCTAAAATATACACAATAGGTCCATTCAAACCAACCCTCAAATCAAAACATCTTGTTAAAAAAAACTATTGTTAGGCAAGAAGATATGAAGGAACAAGATTGAATTGATTATTACTGACAATGATACATATTTATACAAGTCTCATTACCCTTGGTCTCATATTCCAAGTGCTCCCTTGGACTCCCTTTGAATGTTCAGATTCCACACCAACCCTTAGAGTAATACATATTAAAACAACTCAGAAACATATTGCAGTAAACACAAATACGAAACTAGAAAAAAATATTGCTGGAAAAAGACTGAAGCCTCATCTATTCTCTCTCATCTTCATTCATCTTAAAATAATTGAATATATTGTTACGAATAAATAGATGAGAGATAGTGTTCTCAAGATAGTGCATTCTATATTAGACACTTTTGGTTGAGAGAATTTCTCCTTTGGTTGAGATAATTTCTCACTAGACACACACCAATATTGGAGTTACCTAAACTAACTCATATCTTAGAGGAACAACCCAAGAGTTAGGCACAAATTCCTAACATGGAATATTTAATTAGTTTATTTATTTTTGTATTTTTTATTGTTTTATGAGAGAGGCTAACATTCCTCCCATCAATGATAAATCCAAAATAAGAACGAGGAACCATCTTCCAAGTTCTCATGTTGATCCTAAAAAATATTGCCTGAAAAAACTGCCAAATCTGGATGCTGAAGAAACTGCAATATGAAGAGACTAAGTCAGCTGCATGACTGATTCATCTCTGAATGACGCTTGACAACTCCATCATGTGCGAAGCCACAAAAGGATCCAACTGTCCTTTTCTTGAAAACATCATCTGGTGTCCACTAACACAATTTGATGAACACCCACTGGCGTATTTGCTGATGATGGTTGCCCACTGGTGAATTTGCTGATGCTCACGGCTGATGACAAATGCCCACTGGGGGCTTCGCTGATGTTGTCGAGACTTTCAGTCTGACAACCACTTGTCAATTTCATTGACATTTTCCCCCCTTTGTCAGCTGAAAGGAAAGACAATCTTCTCCAAAATATATTTGAACTCCCCCCCTTTAGGTGTAGGAGAGTTTCACTATTGTACTCCCTCGTTCAACTGCATGAGAGTACCATCACCGGTTCACTATTGTCTGCACTATGTGTGATTGTAGTCGATTGTAGAACTGAGACAATCTTTTGACTGTAGATGACCATTCCCAAGGATCAATCCATTCATAATGTATCTTCAACTTGGCTTATTTTTGTTGGTTACGACATTTTTCTGAGAAATGATTGGGCTTGCCACAATGGAAACAAGGATGGAGATCAAAACACTGATCTTCCATATGACCGGTTCTTTGACAATGAGAACATTTCAATTGGACTTCAACATCAGGTTGCGTGCAATTCTGTTTGTCTACAACTTTCTTAGAACCTACTGAGGTGAGTGGTTCAAGAAATCCTACACTCACGAATTTAATTGGCTTGGAATAATCTGGGAGATGTAAGTTGGTGTCATTAGTGACATATCTTAAGCCTCGACGATTCTTGTTATTTTTAATTTCTTCCCATGGCTTGATGATGTGTTTGGAAGAAATTTGAGTTTGATCATGAAAAACTTCGACACTTGAAGTTGTTTGGATGGGTGAATGACTTGGAAGAAGAACTTTTCTGTTGTAGCTCATCTCTTTGTAGTTGCGACTCTAGTTGAAGAAACTCAATGGTTTCATGTGTTTGTTGTATATGCCATGAAAGATCAGCAAGAGTTTCTTTGCTGATGTGCACCATGTCTTCATCATTGGAGATGATCAAACTGTGAAGAATGTTTAACAACTGAATATGTTGCGCCATATGAACTTACTCACTTGAAATCAGGCTCGCTTGTCGTAGATGTCGTGCTTTGAACTATTTCACTTAATTTTGTTACTTGCTTGACAGGCTCGCTTGCTATGGGACATGAATGGCATGCTTTCTTGATTTGTTGCTTATTGCACTTGCTGGGAACACTTGCTAGAGTTATAGAACTTTCTTACTTAAACTCTGGAATCCACGCTCGCTTGATGACGATCGCGTTTGCGTGAATGCTCACTTGCCCTAGTTGATGACTTCACGCTCACTTGAAGGAATAGCCATGCTTGCTTGATGTTGATCTCAACTTGCTTGATTGGTGTTAGAGTTGAACGTGTTTGGTTGCTTTGATGGTTGCTACAATGAACTTCACTCTGGCTTGCTTGAAGGTTTGAACTTTGTAGTTTTTGACGAAAATTTCTTGAATGACTACTCACGCTTTCCTGCAGGAGATGTGAACTTGTTGCTTGATTGGTTTAGAGTTTAAATTCATGCATTCACTTGATTCTGCTTTAAGGAAGGGTGTCGAACACTGTCGAAAATGCACCCAAAGAAGCTTACGATGATTTTAATGACTCACATAAAACAAAGAATTCACTTGTTTTAATTTGACTAAGTGGAAGAGGATTGACGCACTTGACTTCTGAGCAAATCAAAACATGGGTGTCAGTTTCAACTGAGAATGCACCCTTACAATGCAATGCAATTGGAATTTGATTTACAAGTTCTTAAATTTGTTTGCAAGAATGTTGATGTAGACTTTGCTTTGAAATTCCAGAGGTTGCATATGCATGAACTTGATTGTATTGAGTGAATTTGTTTGTTGAGGTAGAATGTCGATGTTGAAAACTTTGACTATTTGTTGTAGTGACACAAATGCATGTGTTGAGCTTGATTATCCTTCCTTGCAGCTATTTCGTTACAGGTATTGTGCTTGTTGGCATTGAATTTCATGTGTGTTAAATGAGATCATTTATGTGTCAAAACTAGACACAAATCAAAAAGAAAAAACATGAAGCCATAAAACACATGCTCCATCAAACACACATAGTGTACATTAGATCCCCTTATTCAATTTCGGGCGGATCTAGGACACATTAGCACCACAAAAATTATATCTTTATTAAACTTTGGAGTACACAATGGCTCAACTTCACAACATCTTCTTGGAATCAGAGTTCTAGAACTTTTGAAAGAAAAATGTCTTAAAAAAAAAACTGACTCAACCTTTCTATGGATCACAATAACAACTTTCACTTGACTTCTATCACTCCACATTTACAAAAAAAAAAGCCACTTATCTCTCCACTTATCACTCCAAATACAAAAATAAGACCCTTATATCTCCACAAAATATTCTTCAAATTTACAAAATGTAATGAGCCTTACCACTCCAAATACAAATAGAAACACTCCTTATTTCTTCAATTTTCAAAGATCGAAATACCATCCTTTCAACTCACAATCTCACCACTTTCATGCATATAAAAATGCATCTCCAATTTCATGTCAAGTAAATCCACTCTCACTCATTTACCTTTCTTTTAAACTTCCATTAAAAAACAATTTTATGGATTTTATAAAATCACTTTATGAAAGGTGAATTCACGTTCACACTTTTAAGTTTAATGAGTGTAAAATGATAAAGCACGCACCATGCATTGGTTAGGTTCCGGAGATAAAGAGATCATGTGGATACCTTTCTAAAAGGCCGAGGTTGTTCAGTGCATACTGTTCTTCTAACAACCAATCCAATAAAAATATAGACCCTTTTGAATTGTGTTTGTTCATGGATTTAACTATGATCGTGCCTACTTCTCTATCAACACAGGGCACTCTCTGTTGTTGGAGGGAGGCGTTCCTCTTCTCCTCCAGTGCACCACGTTGAATGATATGTTTTCTTCCATGTGATTGGAACTTGGCATATCTGCAAACAATACTTCAACACCTTCTTTGATTTATTTCCTCCGTGCGTTGACAACTCCAGCGCTTAGTATTCTCTCCACAAAATTTAGCGTCTGACATTCAACAACCATACATAACGGTTGGAATCAAAGGAAAGTGGCTCGGCAATGGATCTCACACCTGCAAAATCATATTTACTCTAGAAATATATTTACTCTGTGCAACATCTTGACCATCAAAGATGGGCCTCGTGATCATCTCAAGTTGGCTCAAGATTTGGTGGTTCACAAGAACAACAGGTGTGCACTGATTCCTCTTTACGCAGATCTTCTATGATATTTATTTCGCAGCCTAGACATTCTTCAATGATTACTAGTCTCAGTCTTCCAAAACAGGAAACGTTCCTCCCGCAATGACTTTTGCTTCAATTTCAGGTTATATCCAGCAATAAATCTAACATTTGACACGGTGATTTCACATATTAAAATGGAAATGAAACCGAAGCAACATCACAGAGAAATAAATACATCCACACTGGATGATCTCTTCCCGAGGTCTAATGATGGGGTTGGCAAGTGAAGGCTGAATTTTTTCATTTATATGTAGATATTCTTCTTCAGTGACTTGATTAGTTCGTCACATCTGATGGGATTTTGTCTTAGTCTCGAAGAGAGGATTGTCCTAAACAAATACAAGTTAAGAATGATGACTACTCTTCTGTAACTCCTCTCACTGAAGTTGTGATTCAAGCTACAAAAATTAAATATTTTCCTGCTATTTTGTAGAAAGATTTTAGTGTTGGAAGAAATGTATTTGTTAACTTGGATTGCGTGGTCAGTAGAAAAGTGTATCAAATCATTCAATAACTCTAATACTTTAGTAATTTGAGCCACTTTTCAAATAGAATTATGTTTTTGAGGTTCAATTTGGTTATACAATGCCAAATTAACAACTTACTCCCTTCTTCAGTGAGATGGAAGAATTGGAAACATGGTCCAATGGTCTCCAAAGTTTTTTGAATTCACTTCACACATTGAACTATAACCCACATATATCTACATGTTTCTATTCCCGCTATAAGAAATCAAAATGGATTCCAAATTGCAACTTTTCATATAGAGACGTCGAAGGCATTCTCAACAGCTTCTCATATGATATGAAACTTCGAGCAACCCCAAAATTAATCAAATCACATAAACATAACCAACATACTTCAATGTACAACTCACAAACATTTTATTGAAAATAATGGTCAAGCTTCAAGCAACGATATTTAGTACATTTGAAAACTAGATAGGAAAAATATCAATGAACCAACACATATGGAGGAATTTTGAAGAACATGGAGGGACATTCCAATGCATAAGTGCAATCATATATATATACCACTGCTCTATCACACATATATAAACCAAACCATATGGAGATAATGCATACAACCCATTATATCTTTAAAAAATAACAACTTCTATCTTGCTTCTCAAAGCATGCACAACTACCCATTAGATCAAATGGTTACATCTTAACTAGAATGACCTGACAATGCATACCTTTGACTACAGTACGGACCAATATTTTCTTAACAATTTTCAATGCTTTGTAATTAAATATGGCCTCTTATGTTAGAAATCGTATTATGGCTAGGTGTTATCATTGATGCCTTTCTAGAGGGTTCCCCTTCTACAAGAAATGCAACAATTTAAACGTCATCCTGGGTGAACAAGAATTTGATTACAAATTTGGTCGCTCTTTAATGTTGGTAAGGATCTATTTTGTTGCTAGTTCCACTTTATATTTTCACCTACGAAATTCTATTCCTCATTTGAAGCGACATATTTTCTCGACAAACACCATCTGGTTAAACCTATGTGGACAAATTTCTCCCCAAAGAAATAATAAAGCATGAATTTTATTGTGTTAAGGTCCTCTTTTATTTCTCCACATTTTTTAGCATGATTTCTCCATGATTTTTAGTAGGATTCGAACATGCATAGATATAAAATTATCTTCATAGGCCAAGCTAAGTTGTTGCAACCAACTCACAAAATCAAATAATAGATAGATAAATATCTTAAAAAATAGCCTCTTTAAGGGGTGAACCTCCTTTACATTACACAAATGAAAAATTCTTGGATCATTAAAATGATAAGACCTCCTTTCTAGATATAGTAATCTAAGGGGTCAAAATATAATCAAAGCCTACATAAAAATAATACTGTAAGGGTGCGACAATAATAATAGTGGGCTTCTATGGGGCACAATAATAACAATATTGGGAATACATGGGCACACTTGTACAATAAGGGGGTTTCACTAATAACAATAAGGGTCTACACTAGTAGTATAGGCACCTAAGTTACCCCTCTCCTTCAAAAATTGTTTTCCTCAATGATTGAGTAGTTCTGGATGCTTATGTATAAAATTCTCAGCCTCCCATGTGAAATATTTAGTGGATAAGTTCTTCCACTTGATGAGATACTTTGAAATTGATCAATTTTGTAGCTGTCAAGTTCCTATAACTATGGCTGCTTTAGGTTCCAATATGATTTTTACTTCCTAGTCAAGTCCTATCAATATTGTTTTAACTTGGAGCTTGTCACCTATAACCTTCTTTAAACATGAAATATGGAAAACTATGTACACTCCAGAAGATGAAGGGAGATCCAATTTGTATGCCATAGTAACAATATTTCTTAGCTTGCTTGAGGGACCTTTGTTTGTATGGCTGTATCCGTAAAATTACCCAGTCACCTACATCAAAACTTATTCCACGTCCAAGTTGATCTCCCTGTTATTTCATTCGATTTTTCACCAAAATGAGGTTATCCTTTAAAAGTTGGAGAAATTCTTGTTTATACTCGATGTGAGCTTTCAATTCCTCAATATTTTTCTTCTTGATATGTGCTTCTATCTTTAGAGTTTGAGCAGTGGTAATTCCTACGAATGCATTACAAGATATAGCATGATTCATTTCTTGCTTCCCTCGGGTTGGTTCCTGGTGTATATCCTCTTATTTTGACATTTCTTCATCCTTTTCTTCCTCCTCTTCACAATCTATGTAAACTAATTTCTTCTCAGCACACGTATGACCTTTAATGTATTTGCTATCACAACTGTAAAAAATCATTTTTTCTATACTTTCTTCCAATTGTTGTGGTGTCAACCTTATAAGTTGTGGGAGGCTAGGGGAAACAACATGTGATCCAAGTGGATATTGGTGGCCACCTGTCAACTCCACCTGGATCCCCACCACTCTTTCTCTCATCATTTTCAATTTCCTAAATTGTAGCACAATTTACTATTTTTAGCTGTTTTTCGGGTCCTGAACTTCCGAAGCCATTTTGAGGCCCTAAACGACGTTTTTTGGGAAACCTGGCAGCAACATGGGTCCATGAACTGATGCTTCTCTTCCCAAAGTTGTAGTTCTCAGATAAATTTTTCTAATGAGATATTGTGCACGCTAAATGAAGATCATATGCCAAAGTTACGACCCCAGGAAGATGATGTACCAATTTATCCAAATAGGCCCCACAATTTGGCGTTTCATCTTCTAATACCACTGATCCAGATTTAAACAGGAAGACAACAAATTACAAAGATAACCATGAAAACATATATGCAGTGGAAATAATACTTCATTTCATTGATGTAAAATACTGAAATATGCTTACAAATAGTAATGGAAATAAACCAGCTTGGGCGATGGTAGCATATCTCTGAGAAGAGATGCGGTAGCCACATGCCTCTGAACTGTCTTACAATGCGACTCGAAGGCCTATTTATTGTTGAGAAACAAAGGAAAACCTTAAAGATCCAAAAACTTGACCCTAGAAGATGAAACGCCAAACTGTGGGCCCCGTTTGGGTAAATTGGTAGATCAACTTCCCTGGGTCGTAACTTTGGTATATGATCTCCATTTGATGTGCACAATATATCGCTAGAAAGATCTATCCAAGAAATACAAATTTGGGAAGAGAAACATCAGTCCATGGACACAAGTTGCTCCCAGTTTTCCCAAAAATCGTCGTTTAGGGCCTCAAAATGTCTTCGGAAGTTTAGGACCCGAAAAACTACTAAAACTAGTAAGTTGTGCTACCAGGTGGACTTGGTAGGCGGCCACTAATATCCACCTGGATCATTCCTCCCGCCTTAGGAAGCAATGGTCCCCATTGCATTGAGTTCCTCCATGAGATGAGGAAACTTCTACTGAACTTGGTCCCTAGTGAGCCACTTTCCCTAGTGAAGGAGTTGGCATGTTTTGACAACTCGATACAATTGGATATTATGTTGGCGAGTTATCTTGATCTATGTGTCCATGATCCAATCAGTTGCAGCTTGTTCCATGCAATCTAGATTTAATTCTGTGGGTGTGAGCTATTCTGCAATGTCGGATGTGTCTAGTAATGGTGGAAAGTATGGCTGAAGGCGGTCCACATTGAACACTGGGTGCAGGCCAAGGAATTGGGAAATGTTGAGCTCAAACGCATTGTCTCTCACAACCTTATTAATGGTGTAAGGACCATATTGGAGTGGTTTCAGTTTCCGATAGGCTCTAGTAAGGCGTTCCTTTTGCAAATGCAACCAGACTTTGTTGCCCACCTGAAACTTGTGTGGCACCCTATGTTGATCATGTCACTGCTTGTACTTGGCATTTGATTTCTCTAGAATGTCATCGACCTACTAGCGAATATGTTGGATGTGCTCAATGAAGTTGGTTTCCTTTTCTGTTTCAGATTGGACATGAGCCGAATCTGTGTGAGTAGCTGCAAGTGGCATGGCCACATCAATGGGGCATAGTTGCTGGAATCCCAAGCCCACCTGAAAAGGGTTGTGGCCAGTCGAGCTATGAAGAGCTTGGTTGTAGTTGTGTTGAACATAGGGGAGGCTCTTGTCCCATGTGCGTGGATGCTTTGAGTTGTACATGCGTAGAATGTTTATAATCATCCTATTGACAACCTCTGTCTACCCATTAGTTTGAGGATGGAAGGCTGTAGACTTAGTGAGTTTGGTGTCCAGCCTTGACCAGAGACTGGACCAAAATATATTGAGGAACTGACTTTCCCGATCTGAGATGATAGACTGTTGGATCTCAAAGTGCACCCACACTGGTTCAAAGAAGAGTTTAGCAGTGGCTTCTACTGTGATATTCTTCTTTCAGGCCGCCATAATGACCATCTTCGAGAACTTGTCAACGACCCCAAAAACATGGTAATTTCCATGCTTAGTGGAAGGAAGGCCTGACATGTAATCCATGGAGATGGATTCCCAAGGTTGACTAGGGGTAGGCAGTGGTGTATAAAGGCCTTGCTTCTTTATGGTCGGTTTAGCAATGGCGCAGGCAGTACATGATCTAATGTACTTCCCGACATCTATCGAAGATTCAGCCAATATAAATACTTTTGTAGTAATACCATTGTTTTCTTGACCCCGAAATGCCCAGCAGCCCAACTATAATGTGGTTCCTAAATCATCTTGGCACGCTTGCTTGAAGGAACACAAAGGTGACCCAGGTGGCATAACAGGGCATCTTGGAGGTGAAAATCTGGAATATGTCGACCCTCCAAGAGTGTCTGGTATGTGTGGCCAAATTCTGGGTCGCTTTTGTAGAGAGGTGGTCGGTCAGAAGTCTCGTGCCCAGAAGAGTTGAGCATGGTGGTTAACACCATGATCAGCGGTCGAGTAAGGCAATTTGCAGCATTATTGGTGTTGCCCTTCTTATACTGGATATTCAAATGGAACTGTTGTAATTCATACATACCCAAGGGAAATTGCAGAATGATCACCATCAGAAGTGGTATAGATACTAGTGGAAGTGACACGATGTGTATGAATCAAGGCCTCGTGCTATTATTATTACATTACGAAATAAGTTGTACACGATACCAAAGGTAGCACTGCCTACCGCCATCTCTTGGATTACTGCAAATAAATGTAGTAAGCTCATTTCCAAAACTGGGAAATTTGTTTTCCTGATGATACACCCTCAAGGAAAGAAGAAGACGGTGACCACGACCTCTAGACAGGACCCCTCTGCACGACAACTATAGATGGACAAGGTCGTGGAGGAGTACAAGGACAACTTCACCTCCCCCACAAGGGTTCCTATGCACTGTCAGGTCAAGCATTCCATCGATCTAACCCCACATGCACCGCTACCCAATGGACCAATTTATTGTCGTTCCACTCTGGAGAACGATGAAATCAAGAGGTAGCATCAGGAGCTGCTGCAGAAAGGTCACATACGTTCAAATTCATTGCCTTGTGGGAGCTCGATCATGTTGGTACAAGAGAAGGATGGGACTTGGAGACTCTGTATTGACTATCGAGCGTTGAACAAGATCATTGTCAGTAATAGGTACCTGATCCCATGGATTGATGACCTCCTGTACCAACTAAAGGGGGAAAAATATTTCAACAAGATCGATCTGAAGTTAGGATATCACTAGGTGTCAATCAAACCCTCTGATGTGTGGAAGACTACCTTCAGAGCCAAGGAGGGCCCTTTTGATTGGTTGGTTATGCCTTTCGGATTGACGAATGCTCCTGCAACATTCATGAGAATAATGCATGACATCTTGCGGCCATTCACCAACTCATTTGTAGTGGTATATGTGTAGGTTTTAACCCCGTATAGAAATTACCTACATACGAATTCTAAAACAAAGAAAATAAACAATGCGAAAGCATAACACATAAAACACATATACATAGAGATTTCCTACTGGATCCCAAAATCGGGACTACTAGCTTGATTTTTCATTCTATTCCTTTCAATGTTACAATGCTTATTTATACACGCCGAATCATCCAATACCATGGACCGAAAAACCATTGTGTCCAAAGCCATGGACCGAAAACCATAGGTAGGTTCGCCCAACCTAATATAGGGTCCAAAAAAAAAAAATTATGGGATGCTACCCCAGACCCCGTAGAGGGGGACTACCCAACCCCCTCAAACCCCCCAGATAGGGGTGGCTGTCGTCCCCCCTATGACCCCCCCACTGCACAATCGGTGCAACAAAGGGGGGGCTCCTCCCCCCATCTAACCCCTCGGTTCACTACGTAGGTTAGTCGTGGAAAGAATATAACACAACCCAACAATCTCCCACTTGTTGTTTTCTTTCCACAGGGGGCCACAGGAGAGCTTCGTCATTTTTCCAGCCCTAAAATGCCCATTGTTTCTCTACACCAAGAGAACTTCTCAGAGCTCACATATTTTTTCAAT
>APFE031516038.1:74972-125551 GCA_000404065.3 Pinus taeda | reverse complement strand
ACCTGAGTCAATCAACCATGCCTCATGATCTACATGTGTACTTGAAGAATCCAAGTACACATCCCCACCTTCATCTGAGGTGGTATTCGCCTCTACAGAAGGAGCATCATCAGATCCCTTTCCTTTATTAGGAGCTTTAGATTTACAGTCCCTTCTGAAGTGCCCTTCCTTTCCGCATTTCCAGCACACCACCTTTATAGGTTTTCCTAGAGATTTAGATTTCCCTCTAGATTTAGATCTCCTAGTCAATGACTTATTTTTGTTTATGTTCTGGGACCGTCCTCATACAGACAAGGCATCACCATTCTGGTTGTCCATATTTTTCTATCTCATCTCCTCCATCAACAAGGCTGAGACTATTTGATCAAACTGCAAAGCAGTTGCATTGCTACCTATTGCAATAACCAGACTATTGCACAAATCTGGTAGAGAACACAACAAACTGATGCACTTATCTTCATCTGAAATTTTAATATCAACAGATGATAACTGACTTACCACAATATTAAATGGATTCAGATGCTCTGTCACCGAGTCCCATCTTTCATCCTTAGGTTATACAACTTTTTTCTGCAGGAATAGTTTATTCACCAGAGGCTTAGATTGGTACAATGTCCCTAACTTGTCCCACAGAGCCTTCGCCATAGCTTTCCCTGATACATTTAGCAATACTAAATCTGAGACATGCAATCGTATTGTGCTCTTTGCCTTCCGATCCAACTTCTTCCATTCTTCATCGGTCACTCCCGTTGGTTTAGTACCCGGATCTACCGCGATCCACTGATCTTTATCCACCAACAGATCCTCCATCTTGAGTTTCCACAACTCAAAACTCTGACCATTGAACTTCTCAATCTCTATCTTTCCGCTGCTCGCCATCTTCTTTCACCACCAGAATCGATATTGCAGATCTCCCACTGAACAGGGTCTACCACAGGCCCGAGCGAAACCCCTCAGCAACAAAGGCGTCCCCTTGAAGCCAAAACAGCTCTGATACCAAATGTAGGTTTTAACCCCGTACAGAAATTACCTGCATACGAATTCTAAATCACAGGAAAAATAAAAATTCGAGAGCATAACACATAAAACACATATACAGAGATTTCCCACTGGATCTCAAAACCGAGACTACCAGCTTGATTTTTCATTATGTTCCTTTCAATGTTACAATACATATTTATACATGCCGAAGCATCCAATACCATTGGACCGAAAAACCATCGCGTCCAAAACCATGGACCGAAAACCATAGGTAGGTTCGCCCAACCTAATATAGGGTCCAAAAAAACTTTTCCCGGGGCGCTGCCCGCCCCCTGTTGCGTAATTACCACAACGAAGGGGGGGCTCCACCCCCCCTCTAATCCCCCAGTTCACTACGTAGATTAGTCATGGAAAGAATATAACATAGCCCAACAAAGAAGAAGAGACCATAGCAGAGGCATGGGATGTCAGAGAGGCTACCAGAGCCATGAAGGACATGGACATTGACTAAGTTTCTCAGAGGATGAGTAGCACTTTCAGTAGGGGGGTGATGATGAGCCTCATCATTGGGTAATTATATGGGCCTTAATTCACCTCCTAGCTTAATCAAACCAACTATTCTCACAACTTATTGCATACTTTTGATTATATTTTGTTTATGAGATGAGTTAGAGTTGGATATTTTGCATTGTGGTCTAATGTGCATGTAATGCGAGATTAAAGGATAAAAGCAAGGAATTTTAGCAAAGATCTTGGTCAAAACTCAAATGGGACAAGGGAGAGGAATTATAGGAGGGAAATCCTCCTCATTTACTACCCCCCCATTTGAATATTCCTCCATCAACTCGGAGTGCAACCAACCAAATCATGAGGACTAGAAAGGAGCCGAGCAAGTGGAAGTCAAAGCACCAGTTTATATCTAGTTTGGAAGCTAAGCCTCCCTAATTTTAAGGAAGTCATTGGAGACTTTAGATGCATAAGTAGAGAGGCCTAGGACCTTAGTAGGATTCAGACTTTTGATTTTAAAACTCTACCTTATTTTCGAGCTACAAGATTGGTGAAAGTTGTTGATGTATTCCATTATTTTGATAATAACAATGAGTTTTGTTTTGAGCCAGAATTGAGTTGGCTTAGAGGGCTAAAGCTCTTGGGTTAGGGCCCAACCCTAGGAGCTAAGGCTCCTCTTTATTGTACATGTATGTTAGTGTAGATTCTTGGTTTAATCGTTCATTTGCTTAATTAGCAACATTTCCATTACATCAGGGTAGCGTATATTGGTTTTGTTTTAGTTTGCTTCCATTTGTACATTTTTCTTCAGTTAGTAGGTTAGCAAGGATTATACCCACATATTTCCTTTCACAACAACCTTGAACAACCATTGTCAATCGTGTGTCGTATAGCCTCTTCGTATTCATTTCAACGTTTGAATTTATGGTCTCCGAATCTCCACCATCAATCTATCTAGCTTGATCCAACAATTATCACATCCTCCCAATACTTTATGCACTTCCAAATATCCATAGTCGATTTACCTAGCTTGATCCAATGGCTATCGCGTCGACTCAACATTTATGCACTTCAAATCCCATCATCAAGTTGTCTAGCTTGATCCAACGGCGATCACACAATCTCACGCGTATTCTTGCATGACCGATATCCACGTGATAGCACGTGAGAAAAGTGGTTTTCTCATGCTACGTGTCACCAGGCTATTCACATAAAAATTTTGAATTCTGCTTATAACTTTGAGGGTGTGTGAGAAATATCTTACTACTTACGGAAACCTCCTCCATCAGTCTACACATTTTTTTTACCCTTCTATCACCACATGACTTGATGTGATCCATCCATCTCTTGAGTTAACCTCCCACGATAAGATCTCCGCCATTCATCTTCCGATTAGTCCTGTTTGTCCATCTCTTGACTTAACCTCCTGCGATAATATCTCTACCATTCATCTTCCAATTAGTCCTGTTCGTCCATCTCTTGAATTAACCTCCTGCGATAAGATCTCCGCCATTCATCTCCCGTTAGTCCTGTTCATCCATCTCTTGGATTAACCTCTCGTGATAAGATCCCTGCCATTCATATCCTATTAGTCATATTCGTCCATCTATTGACTTAACCTCTTGCGATAAGATCTCTGCCATTCATCTTCTTTTGGTCTTGTTCATCCATCTATTCACGTAATCTCTTATGATAAGATCTCCACTGCTCATCTTCCATTTTCAATGTTCGCTAATTGACCAGATGGTCCCATGCACTATTGCTTCATTATGTCCTCCTTTCACTAATTTCAATCTTCTCTTGCTCTTTCGCTTGACTCCGTGCATGCTTGATTTTACCAAAACACCAAAAGATGTGAAAAAAGACTTAGTTTAGTCTCCTTTCTTACACATTAGTTTGGTTTGATGCTCTTTACTTCTATAACTTAGATAACAACATTAGGTTAGTGTTGATTTAGCAATTCTTCTTAGTTTAGCTGTTTAAATGGTTTATTAGGATATGGTGTGATTTAGCATTACATGTTGTTTTCTTCATTATTGCAGTAGAGTAAGCTCTCTTAGAATAAATTTTCTCTTCTTCCATTAAAGAATCAAGCTTCTTTTGACTCTATAGAAGTCTGGCTTGGAACCCCTAGGGTCTCTTGCCAAATGAACAAGTGATAACAGGCAAGACCTTCACTTCTACTTGTGCATATAGCACTATCACCTTCAAGTTTTTATGAACCCAGGGTTGATAAGTAAAGCTGGTAGCCCAAGAGTTGTAGCATCCTTGATGCAATACTGGCACTCACCACATTGTACAGTGACTTTGAACACCATTGATGGGTCTGGTACCTCTTTTCTTGCAAATGGACATCGGTTATGTCTTTATTGCCAGCTGCTCATAAGGGACTCTTTTTACCATCATATAAGCAATGATTATAATTTTCAAATTGTAGCTGACTAGGAAGGTAACCCAACAGCTACATCTCCTTGAAATTTAAAAAAATATTTGCATATTGTACATAATTTATATATTTTTGTGTGGAATCTACTTAGTTTCTTTCTTTTACTTTTGATGATAACAAACTAAGGGAAAAGGGATTGTCAATTCTAGTACATCTTGTTGATTCTGTCACAGTCAATATTCTTTTGGTTATGGACGTTGTTCTCTTTCACACCTTGTTGTTCCATTAGGATATAGTTGTTTCTTCCTTTATTACAATTGTCATTCCTTTGGTCGTGACTATCATTCCCTTGCAGAACACGTTGCTATCCAATTACCGATACCTCTTCGTTACAACTATTGTCCCTTGATCACAATTGTCATTCCCTTGAACACAACCATAGTTTTGTTTACCATAGCCATTGTTCCTTTGGGTACAACTATCATTTCTTTGGTCATGTTTTTGTTCCATTTCTGCATGACTTTCAATTCTAACAACATTGTTCCTTTGGGTATAGATATTATTCCTTTGGTCACGATTGTTGTTCCAATGTGACATGACTTGCCATTCTAACAATGTTGTTTCCTTTTATAGAGGTCATTGTTCCTTTTTATCACAGTTGTTGTTTCCCTTTGTCACAACCACTATTACCTTTCGTAGTGGTTGTCATTCCCTTTGGACATGACCATTGTTCCTTTGCCTACAACTATTGTTCCCTTATAACTATGTGATTTTCTTTATGGTTTTGAAGCATTATTTTTTTATCATGGTGATGAATATTATATTACTCCAAACATTTCCTTATGAAGAATATCTTATTTGATTTGGTAAACACTATCAAAATAAAAATTCTAGCAATCCTGATATTGTAAGTAGCATAAATTGTTCATGACATATTATCTAAATTACCACCAAAGTATTTTTTTTTCTCTTCTCCACATAGACTGGTGATTTCCTTCAAACATAAATTTGTGGGAAAGAAAATCACAGTTTAAAATGGAAAATTTGTCACAATGCTTCTATGCCATCCCTAACTCTTAAGGAACTGATGACCCACCTCGTTCATCAATTTTTCATACAAATAAAATAAAATAAAATAGGAAGAAAAACTTATAAAAATAATGAAATAAAGAATATATTTTTTCTCAAAATAATAAGAGGTCTCATCACAAGCCAACCTACCATGATCATAAGAATGAACACAGTGATATTACCATTATGGTCACCAAGCGAGGGTAATGGCCTTTGAAATTTTAATGAAAGGATAGGTCTCATCATGAGGCGGATTGTTCACTTTGTTAAGATCTAATGAATAGCATTGTTACCAATGATTTTTTAGCGAATGGAATATTGACATATCAAGGGGTTAAAAGGAAACTCTATCCTGGCTATGGATGCCTGCTAGCAGCAGAGGCTTTGCCTGTGCTATTGAAGTATAATTGGAATCGCCATATCAATACTTTGTGATTTTGACTTCCCTATTTAGTAAATAAAGGAGGAATCACAAAAACTACTTTGGAAATATATTATAATAAATAAGGTGGTAATTTAAAGTCGATGTGAACAAATATTTATCTTTAGATATCGCGATTGCATATTTATTTTTTATAAAACAACCTTGCTAAATCTATTTATTCTCTCTTCAAAGGGTAATCTTATGGCACACATTGTCTTTACCCATGATCTATATTTCTTTTACACTTAGAAATCTGTAAAGATATTCATGCGTTAGTCTATCTCGACATTAAATATGCCTCATCAGTATGCAGAGTGAACTTGTATGATTTGAGCATTCCCCATTATGGTAACTAAATGCATTAATATATCAACGATTTTCCATATCACCAACGGTCACGGTCGATTGTTCTTGTCATAGGGGGAAGTGAAAACTCGCGTGAATGACATGATACTAGCACAATTAACAAGGATGAATAATAATTATAGTAACTCCATTTTCATATGTTCTATTGAGATCATAGTTGCATATTTCTATTTTTATACAAGTTGCTGGCTAAAAGTCTATATGTAGGTTCCAAATATTTTCTTGAGAAACAACAAGTATGGGTGGAAGATCAATCCAGAGTGAACTGGCTCAACATTAGGCCTCTAAATGGGCTCGGAGAATTCTCAAATAAGTAGGCTGGAATGAGTATTTCTCTAGGCTACAAGGATTTGACAATTCAGTCGCCTTGGAATTTCTAAAGAAGTTGAACAATGGAGTAACAAAAGTTAAAGGTAGAGAGATACCGGTGAATTAGATAATCTTAGAAGAAGTCACAAGACTCTCCACAAAAGGAGAGAAGTGGATAGATAGGAGTATCGGGTTGGAAGGTGCTATGCTAATGTTCATCGACCCTGGTGAAGGACTAGTTCAAAAAGGAAAAGGTCATCACCCAGCTTCCTTTCCGGAACCATGACAAGAGTTAGCAGAGTTAGTACATAGACACATTACCCATGACAACATGTATGATGTAGTGAGACCACGACATTTGAAGTTGTGAATAGTATTGAACCAAAAGGTATCTATAAATCTACCTTTCTTTCTAAATTCTCTTCTACATGAGATAGCTATTAGAATTGGCAAAGTTAAGGATTAAAATTCAATAGTAAGTGATCATTGCCTCATAAAGTTAATATTCAGAAGGGAATTAAACCAATCACATACAACCTAGAATAATTTTGTTGGAAATAATGAGCCATCATCCTAGATTGAAACAAATATTACAAAATCTTAGAAACCATAAGCTGAGAGGGTCATGCAGGAACAAGCTCAAGCCTCAGTCTCATAGAAATCGACTAGGGCCGAGAAGAGGATAACATCTCTTCTAGAGTCCTTACCTGTCAAACATAAAATATCAACTTAATTGGTTAGAGAAATAAACCCCTTAGACCCTAGTGAACAACTGCCATAAGTCTCTTGAAGTTCAAGAAGCATATAAGGACAATTCATCTCAAACTCATGAGGAGGAGATAACTCAAATGTTGGAAAACATGGGGACCTTTTTAAATACCAAGTTTCCATTTGAACAAACTTCAATGCTCGATTTTCAGCCTCTCCTCCCAATTCTAATGCTACTATGGGTTTTCACCCCAGAAGAGACTGGGAACCCTTCT
This sequence comes from Pinus taeda, assembly GCA_000404065.3. Classification (NCBI taxonomy): domain Eukaryota; kingdom Viridiplantae; phylum Streptophyta; class Pinopsida; order Pinales; family Pinaceae; genus Pinus; species Pinus taeda. The sequence continues at coordinate 118,524 of APFE031516038.1, read as the reverse complement.
TCCCAAGAATAGTCAGGATAATTTGTTGAAATTGTTATGGAACTAGGCTCCCCCTTTGAAGAATTCATTCTTCCATTATTTGAACACCAAAAGAAAAGTAATGACCTTATTGATACACTTCAAATTGATAAGGGCCCTATAGGCCTTCTAATTTTTCTTGCAGTCTAAGAAACTACAATTGAGGAGCCTAAAAATACTCCTACCATTCCTTCCACCTCAACTATAAAAAATGAAAAACATGCTGAAAGTACAAATAGGGAAACCAGCCATGAAATAAGGATACTAAAGTAAGAAAATCATAGGCTAGAAAGGAAGGTGAAACAAATTAAAAACTAGCCAAGGAACAACAGAAAACATTACAAGAGAAGGCAGGAAACTTGAACAGTTGAAGTCCAAAGTGAAAAAAATTTCACCTCCATTGAAAACTAAATAGAGGGGACCCCCACTATTTCTGCAGAAACCCAGACTGATTTGCGTTCTAATGTGATGACATCTGAGGCATCCAATCAAACATATTTATTGATTTCTATTAATAGGGCCACTAAGACAAAAATTATACCTCCATATGCCCAATTGATCATGGATTTTACTATCCAGGTGTTGAATAAAATAATAGAGGAACAACAACATATTTTGAGTCAATACTGAACAGAAGTTATACCGATGAACCACACTAGTTGGTTCAAAACGCGTCGACAAATGATTCTCAATGTGATTTTTCCGAAATGATTCTCACTCTCAGAAGTTATATCGTCGAAGGAGCACTAGGATTTATTAAAAAATTTTAAAGCATTGTGAGTCACTAAGGATGAGACCTATGCTAATCTTAGGGTAGCAAAGAATAACATAGAAATGGTGCAGGGCCAACTTCAGATAGCTTTAGAACAAAACAAGAAGGTTTTCTCCATTTACTCTGATGATTTGTCTTGTAGGTTCCCAACAAAGAATTATGCTTTGTTCTTACTTGAACGATATCTATTGCCTAAAATTAAAGTTGTCTAGTTTGGAAAACCCTCTAAGTTCAATATTGTCTCTGATTCATTAAGTATTTTTAACAACAACATGAGCATGTAAAATATTTTTTGTGTGAACTATACATGCATAATTATTTCTTAGAGGATGAGGGATGAAAATCATATCCCTTTTATTGGTGATGTGAAATTCCAGGCCTTTATCTATTTTGCTGAAAATCAAATTAAGTGTTCAAAATCTCATGACATATACTGAAAAAGAGAAAATGGCCTCGATCTCTGGGTCAAAGGAGAACCAAGGAGCCCTTTGCGCACCCTCATTAAGCACAAAAAGTTTATTGAACAGTCAGGTGTTGTTCGTGCTCTGGCACTTGTGCATGATGATGTTCTTCGGGATGGTTTGGAATTATTTGAGGAAATCAAAACAGAATCCCTTTGTGCAGCCAAACAAAGATGGAATATGTCCTCCAGTGAGGGCAAAAAGAAGGAACCATTTAATTACCGAAATTTTCAGGCAACAACTAGTAGAGTACGAGAGTATGCTCATTTGGTCTTGTCTAAAGGAACTAAATGGATTGGTTGAAGGTATAGATGCCCTATCATCTGGTACCCTCTATATGTTTACAAGTCTGAGTATGAGATCTTTGTAAAAGATAATACTATGACCTTCAAGGAAATCCAAAAGAGAAATGGGTTTCGGTATTATGGTGAAGAATCTAACCCAACTTATTCCTTAACACTTCTACATGTTAATAATCTCTTTGCATGAGGACATGGAAAAAGGTAAGCGAGGGAGTGATGTTGGGCCATGGAATTGGTATGTTTGTTCCTCTTGTTTCTTTAGCTAAAGATTCATTTCACAAGACCCTTAAGTATAGTTTATAACAATTTGAGAGATAAAATCTCTGGAAAAGTAGTTAATAATATCTTATTATTTCATCTTGTTAATGAGTTAATTTCAGTGCTTTATATATCATAAATTTACAATTTGAGTTAATTTATGTACATGATAAATTTGAGGAATGATTGACGTTCCCTTGAGATGCTGGAGAATAACTAATTTTTAAAGAACGATGGGCTAATCTTGGCATATTGGTTGAGGATTAACATCTATTTGCACAGAATAGTCAAGGAGGAGATATGATATGTTATCTCATGATTTTATAATTTAAATAAGCGATCCTGAGAATCTTTTGATTCTCAGGATAAATTTACCATTTCAACATTGGAAATACATTGTAATATATATTAAACTTTAGTAAGAAAGAAATATGATGATTTTTTATCATTATCAGAGACTGTAAAAAGTGAACAGTAGAACTACTTTGAAGTTTGTTAATCTGTTTTGTAGTTTTATTTGATATCAATGAAAGTTTGAATGGTTCACCTTTAATCTATTATGTTGAATTTTCCTTAAGGCAGTTACTTCCTGAGACTATGGGCCCAATCACTAGAAATATTGTTGTCTTTCTTGTATTATTACTTTTCATTTCTTTTTATATTAATGATAGTTGTTTCTTGTGTAAACTCTTAACTTTACAATTCAGTTGTGTGGATCCTTAGATTTACAATTTTCGTTGTGTGAATTCTTAAAATCTATTATTTGTCTATGTGAATCTTTAGACTCACATTTTAGTTACATGTAAATATTCATGTAACTAAAATGTGAGTCTAAATAATTACATCTTTAGACAACCAAGAACAATAGAGATATAGAGATTTGGTTAAAGAATAGGGGAAAACCCCACAAGGGGGAAAACCCTTTCCATTTTTTTCTTCTATTAGACTATCATCAAATGTTCAACAGAGAGATACATATTCCAAGTACATCAACGATAAGGCAAAGGTCAAAGCCTTGACTATCCCAATAAATGATAAAAAATCCAATCAAATTAGAGGCATAAAATTCAAATTTGGTAAAAAATTCAAATCTAAAATTTATGTCAAATTAAATAGAAATGAACACAAGCCTAACCAGTCCTTCATCAATGGTTAAACCTGAACCAAAATATTTAGTTAACCAATCAAAGAATATGACCTCCTTCACTTAGTCAATAGTAAAAAAATCACAATATCTCCCTCACATATAAGTCAAAGTCATAGACAAATCTGTAGTCAAATTTACCTAAGATCTGAGGTCAAGTGTGATCAAAGTTCCAAATATATATAGTCCTTCCCTCTCCTTAATTTAGCCTTGAGGAATGGATCCAAAACACAAGGTAAAATAATTCAAACCCTCCAAAGTAAGCATTGGTCAAAGATGCCAAAATAGAAAACACAACAATGCCACATAATTCTCTCTCTCTTCTTTGCACATGTGAGCTTGGACCCTACAATTTTAAACCAGAGGGAATCAATGAGGAAGAATAAATGATGTGATGTGATGCCTCCAAGTGATATGACCTTATCTGTATTTATTTGTGGTTGAGGTGGAAAATTTCCTCTTCGGGACCAACTCTCTTTTTTTGTTGTTAGGGCTCCACATTAAAATTAATATTTTGCCATGTGGAAATTATATTCTTCCAAGGTATAGAAGGGTCTACATAGAGTTAGAAGGAATTCCTGAAGGAGGGGATTTCTCCCTGAGCTTCCAAATTTCAACCCTCCCTCTCAACCAGGGAGGAATAATTAACTGCATCATAAAACTCATCTCAGATGTCTTGATATCATCATTTTTGTATCATATCATATCTCGTCTCTACCCATCATTTCTCATATATTGAACACTCTTTATCTAAAGAAGAAGTATAATCATAGGGAGATCAATTTAACTTCAGGTAAAGATCCTTGAACCCTATATCCAATTAGCTGAACAAAAAACTTGATCCAAATAATAGGGGGGATCAATTTACCTCTAGGGTAAATATCCTCCAAACCTTATATCTTTAAGAATAAGGGCGATTGATTTGTGACAGGTGATAAATATCATTCAAACCTTATGCAACACAACTTGACCCTTAGTGATCAAGTGGTTTGAACACCATGCATTCCAGACTAAGGGAGATCAATTTAAGAGATATTCCAACCAAGGGTAAATATCCTCTGGCCTAAGTACTCTCCTCACTCATTATCCAAATGAGTGGAAATCCCAGTAAGCCTGTGTGGTGGGTAGGATACATACTAGGGTATACTTTGACAAGTCCGAAATGTGATAGGGAGATCAACTTCTAAAAATAAAAGGATTCTCCAACCCTATAGTGTAGAGTTCGCTCAACCCTAGGATCTTTGCAACTCCATTCCGTTCATGGGAGCTCAGTGAAGGGGGAACAAAATATCGTAGTGTTCATGATCAACCATAACCTGGGAGGGTCACATCCACTAGTTCAAGCTGCTCTGTGAAGAATAATAACTTCCATTTTGGAAAAGTATTAGTAAGAATATTTTCTATCTTCTCATCAGTCGAAATGTGATGGAGTCTTACGACTCCTCTCTGGACCATATCATGGATATAATGATATATGATTTCATGTTCTTGGACCCGTCATGGAACATAGGATTATCTAAGAGTCGGATCTCACTCTTGTTGTTAGAGTAGATCATAGTCACATCGAATATATTTTCAAACAACTCTCTAAAGAGCTTCCTCAACCATATTGCATCACATCTACTGATGCTAGCATCAATATACTCTACCTCAATCATGATAAAAGTGATAGAATTATGCTTCCTTCTCCTCCAAGATATCATGGAAGACCGCAAACTAAAACAATGCCTCGATGTGATCTCCATATCAACAAAATTTCCAACCCATTCAACATCATTGTATCCATATAGTCTCACATCTCCAACTATATATCTCCATTCAAGATTGATAGTCACATTGAATTATATTAGCTCATGCTTCACAGTCACCCAATGTCCATATAAAGGCTCGGTGATAAATTTACTCATATTGTTGACTTAAAAATATATGTCTAGTCTTGTGTTCACTAAGAACATCAATTCCCCAATCAACTATCATTACTCAAAGGGATTTTATATATTAGGTCTTGTAGCTTATCCACATAACTTCTTGAATTTCATCTCCATATGTATGCCCATGGACTTGCATTCCACCATTTCAAATCTCTCTGATATTCTAAAAACATATTTTCCTTGAGAAAGGAAAATCTAACTAGGTCTCCACCACACCTATAATCCTATGAGATAGGGCATCAACCCAAGGTATTTCATCTTGAACTCAAATGTTAGCTTCCTCTTACACTTGAGAATAAGAGCTCTCCACCTGTCAAGAATAAATGATCAACATATAATACCAAAATAAGGGGCATACCTTGGATAAATTTGAGGTAGAGGTTCATGTCAACATTGCTTCTTATAAATCCAAGCTTCATTGGGTTGCTATATATGTAAGCATACCAAGTGTTTGGGGATTAATTTAATCCATATAGCACTTTCTCCGTACATTCATAAATGATTCTTCTTGTCATGCTCCTCAAAGCCCTTTGGCTACTCAACGTACACATGTTCTTTGTGCATGTAGAAATGTTGTCTTCATATCCATTTGGTGAAGTTTCCATCCCTAGATATCAACAAGAGTGATAATAGATCAAATGGTTGTATAGAGGGAAGTTTGTGCAAAAATGTCATCATAGTCCTCTCCCTCTTTTTGGGAGATACCTCTAGCTAAAAAACTTGCATTATATTTCTTAATACTTCCATATACACCATGCTTAATATTGTGCAACCATTTGGAAGATAGAACAAAATTTCCATTGCGTCTTGGAACCACTTTCTACACATTTTTATTCATAATGGATTTATATTCATAAACAATAGTATATTTCAATACTTTTTCTTTCATTGCTTCTTCAAGTTTATGCTTCATCTTGTAATATGTTGCTCATATCCATAACATATGCCTGGTGTCAGGATGGATTCTTGGTTTCTCTGAAGGTTCCTCTTGTATCAACATGTCTCTCAAAATATTGTTTAGTATCACAAAGCCATAATGGTCCCTTCAGGGTATGAGGATCAAATAGACGGGGATCCAAGGGGTTGATGGGTTCCGTGGAATCATCAGTAACATCAACATATAGCTCATGCATAGGAGATTCATATTGTATATCCAAGTCATTATCCATTCTTCTAAAATTGGAAGGGGGAGTCCCTTTCTTTCCCAAGGGAAACATATTCATCAAATTTCACATCCCTACTAAACTCTACATTCCTTTGACCATGTACATATATTTTATAAGATTTAGAATTTTTACAATAGCCAAAAAGCATACCCTTCTTCCAAAAATATTATTGTTTATATCTCTTTCCCTTCGGCACATGAAATTAGATGGGATAGCCAAAGATCCTCTAATGTCCAATATCATGCTTCATACCTGTGAAGGATTCTTTGGGAGTCTGGTCACGCAGGGCTTGAGGAGGAGTCATATTTTGACTATAGATTATTGTGTTAGAAACTTCACCCCCATAAAATTCAACAATATTTGATGATACAACATGGCTCAATTAGCTTCCATGATAGTCCTGTTCTTCCTTTCAACCACACCATCTTCTAATGGTTATAAGGTACAATGGTTTCCTTCTTGATTCCCGCTCTCTTGCAAAATTCAATGAACTCATTTGAAATTAATTCTCCTCCATTATCAGACTTGAAGTTTTTTATTCTCTTCCCTATTTGATTCTTTGTCAATTATTTGACATACTTGAACATATAAAATGCTTTTTCATTATGTTTCAAGAAGAAAATACATGCCTTGCGAGAGAATTCATCCACAAAGGCTATATTTTATAGTTAGCCACCAAGAGATTCCATCGAGATGGGTCCATATAGATCAAAATTTATTAATTGAAGTATTCCATTAGTTATACTCCTGCTTGAAGGGAATGTTCCCCTCACTTTTTTTCCATTGGCACGTCCTTGACAAACTCCATCATGGTCCATACAAATCTCAGGCATTCAAGAAATAATCTTTCTCACCTTGGGCAGGGCTTCATAGTGAAGGTGAGTGAATCTTCATTGCCATAGTTCACATTGATGATTACTATCATGAACCAATGCTTACATTGGTATTCCATTGACTTTGTAAAGGCCTTCAATTGTTTATCCCAAGGTGAAGGAATCCCTTAAGCTAGATTCCATGGGCCAAGTGAGGACCTTTCCATTTATAAAATCAACTTTCATTCCTTTGTCCTCCAAAGAAGATATAGAAACGAGATTCTTTTTCAATCCCAACACATACAAAACATCTTTTATGTGTCTACCTCTCAACCACGTTTGAGAGGACTTCATGATAACTAGTGAAGTGTATAGAGGCCCCACTATCCATTATCCAAGTTTCAAACGAATCTAGAGGAGAGGAACTAGAAAGAGCATAAGTAAGAAAATATTCAGATTGAGTAAAAATTGCATTATTATCATAGCTTGAGTTCTGTGGTCTCTTGTGAGGATGATGAATCTCCTCTCGGGCAAGGGATTGTCCTCCCTTTATTATAATATTGTAGTTGTTCCCTAAAGCACTTGTTTCTTCTAGAAAATCTTGGGCATGATGACCATACTTATAACACTTGCAACCTTCGATGTTAGATGTGTCTTTCTTGAATCATTGAGCTTGATTTCTTGATTTTGATGATCCTCCTTTTCTTTTCTTCTTCTTGGCTTATGCATTAAAGGAAAATGGCTCTCCTTCTTCATGATTTTGAATTCTCCCTCTAGAAATCATCTTGGTTTCTTCTTGAGTGCACTTCTCTTATAGATCATCAAATTAAGGAAACTTTTCATTGTTGCTAATAGTGGTAATGAATGCCTCCTAAATAATAGGAAGACCTCCAACTAAATTACTACCAAATCTCTATCAAATGTAATTTCTCTAGTAAAGGGCAATTGATCCTTGATTTGGGATATCCTCATAGAGTATGATTGTACAATCTCCCCGTTGTTCATCTTAATTTCCTTGAGTTGATTCCTCAAAGAAAAATATGTCTCAAGTTGTTGACTTTGTACATCCAAACTAACTTATCATACATTTCCTTTGACTTATTCAACTTTTAACTATAAATAAACAAATGGCATGTCAAAGAATCTACAATAAGTTTCTTAGCATTGACCTCACCTTTATTTTACTTGGCTTTAATGGAAGAAGAATTATTTGGAGGCTTAGGTACGTTGCCTTCAACATATTCCAAGATATGATCCTCATCCAAAGTCACATCCAACGTGGTTCTCCAAACAACATAGGTTAATGAGTCCTTCATCTTCTCCTCAATCTTGAAGTATGAGTTAGTCATCTTGACTAAGGAAGATGACATACATATAAGATTTATTCAAAGGGTGATTACCCTTGTCTCCTTGGGCTTGTCTTCACCTAAACTCTGATGCCATGTTTATTTTTTGATAAGTTATAAGTTATCCAATATTTTGAGTCACCCAGTGAGAGTAAGAAATTGTAGATAGAACATAAAACCATATGCACAATAGAAGACAACCAATAATAGTAGAGACATAGAGATTTGGTCAAAGACTAGGGAAAAGCCCCAAAAGGGTGAAAATCATTTCCAAATTCTTCTTCTATTAGATTGTCATAAAATTTTTAGAAGAGAGATACATAGTCCAAGTCAATCAACAATGCATTGAATGAATAAGCCTTGACTATCCCAATCAATGATCCAACATCTAATCAAATTAGAGCATAAATGTAAAATCTAGTGAAAAATTCAAATATGCAATCTTATATCAAAGTCAACAATAGTAAACATAGCCCTAACCAGTCCTTGTTCAACAATTAAACCTACTCCAAAAGATTTGTTCAATTAGTAAAAGAATGCAACCTCTTTCATTCAGTCAAACATGGTCAAAACAGACACAAAATTTAACTTAGAAATTATTCAAAGCTAAAGTCAAACCCATGGTCAAAGTTGCTTCAAATTTGTGATCAAGTGTGGTCAAAGTGCCTCAAAAATTTTGACCTTCTCTCTCCTAAATTTAGCCTCCAATAATAGCTCCAAAACCTAAGCTAAAACAAGTCAAACCCTCCAAATTCAGCATTGGTCAAATATGCCAAAATAGAAAAGTCAATGTTGCCACAAAATTCTCTCTCTTCTCTTCGCATGTGTGAGCTTGAACCTTGAAATTTTCAAACCCGATTGAACCAATGAGTAAGAATGGATGATGTGATGTGATGCATCTAAGTAATGTGACCCCAGGTGTATTTATATGTGGTTGAGGTGCATGAATTTCCTCTTCCACACTGATTTGAACTTTTTGTGTTGTCATGGTTCCACAACAGAATTAATATTTTCCCATATGCAAATTAAATTCTTTAAATGGCTAGTAGGGTATCCTCATTATGAGGGTAGCTTCCACAATGAGGTAATTGCTCCCCGAGTTGCCAAATTTCAACACCTTCAGGGTCATGCGACCAATTCTTGGTAAGTAAAGTGTAATCCACATTCTTCTTACTAAGTAAACTATTATGGAAATATTCAAAAAGTTTGTATCTAGAAGAATTTTAGGAGAATTAAGTTTATAGATAGACATAGGAACTTCTCGATTCCAAGATAAAATCACATTCTTATTATGTTCAACAATGGGGCATGTTTGAACATGAGCTTGAGAGATATTCCAACTTACCATGTCATAGTAAGGGAACATTGCTAGTTTGGTAGAAATTTTGTGCAATTTAGTTTGTTTAATCGGTTCATATTCCACAAATTCATTAGATGAGTTATCATCTGACTTAAAAGGGCCATTCTATTCACTATCTCCAAATAAATCATAGGTTACTTCTCACTAAATAGCCTACATCCTTGGTCTTTCATGTTCTGTTGAATATAAACAATGAATTGAGATTTCTTTCCTCAGGTTCTAGAACATCTACAACTTTCATCTTCATTTTTAATGTTTTTCATTACGGGGATTGAATATTGAATTTTTCCTTTCTTGTCAATTGTTTCACCTATAAATAATGGAGTAAGAAAGATAAAATATACTAATTTATTAGACTATAATGATTTTTATAAGATCTTGGTTTCTTCAATAACAGTCTTACATTTGGAAGGAGATCATGGGGTATACTAAGAATAGATTTCCTTTGTTCAATGGAAATAAATATGCAATTTGGAGTGGAAGAATGTAGGCTCATTTGTTGGAGCAAGGATACGAAGTATGGGAAATCATTGACAAAGGCTTCACACAGACCAAGGATGAACAAGGTAAGAAAAATATGGTATATGATGCAAAGGCTAAAGATATTATTATCAATGGGCTTATCAAATCTATTTATATTAAGGCATTGAGTTGCAAAACTACTAAAGAGGTATGGAGCAAGCTTGAAAATATATATGTAGGTGATTCAAAGGTGAAAGAATAAAAGGTTCAAATTTACAGGGAAAATTTTTAGCAAATCAAAATGAAGGAAGATGAAAATATTGCTGCATACTTTCATCTTGTGATGAAATAGCAAATACACTAGAAGGTTTGGGAGAACCTTTCGACACGAAATTTTTTGTCCGAAAGATCCACAGAACCTTACCAGCAAGATTTAACCCAAAGGTGTCTGTCTTGGAAGATAGATCAAATCTGACCAATCTTAGCATAGACAAATTGCATTGAATTATTATGAAATATGAAATGAGAATTGAAGAAGAGGGTGGCACATCTCGCTTAGAAACAACATTTTATACATCCAAGAAGACTAGTAAGGACAAACAGACTCAAAAAACCAAAACTTGTAGCTGTAAAGATGAAGAAAAGGAAGAAGATGAAGAATTATTTTCAGATAAATAATTTTCCAACTTCACACGGAAGATGAGAATAGGTACGGGAAAATTCATAGGTAAAATTCCATGGATATTTGTTGATTTTGGTGAGGTTGGGCATTTTTTAGCCAAGTTTCCTCACAAAAATGAGGTTGTTATGAAAGGAAAGAAAGGCCCTAGGAAGTTCAAAAATCAAGGAAAGAAGAAATGGTTTAAGAAAATTTTTGTCTCCAAATAAGATAACTCCTCATCCGATGAATACAGTGATAACAAAGAATAAATCAACGGAAGAGTTTTTCTTATGGCCAAGCACAATAAGCAAGATGCATATGACAATGAAGGAGACAAAGAAGAGGAGATGATTGAGGTTGAGTGTCAAATTGAAGTGATCAGGGTTATCAAATACCTCAAGGCCAAGAAGAAGTACATCAATACTCTTGAAGACGAATTAAAGACAGAAAGGTAATAGTTCCTAAATCTTAAAATCAAGGTTGAATAATAGAAACGAATTGAAGAATTCATCAGGAAATAATTAAAGGAAAGCAACAAAGAAAGAGAGGCATTGGAAGTTGTAATAGTCTCTTTACGAAACGAAGTAAAAAATGGAAAAAATATTCAAAACTATGCCAACAGCTCAAAGGCATTGGAAGAACTCATCCCAATAAATGATCATGTAATGAAAAGACTGGTCTTGGTTACAAAGAAAAATCTGAAAAGGATTCAAGTCCTTCTATCATAACAAAATAAGATTGATATGAAAATTCTACTATGTACGAAGACCTCTCAGCTAAGTCAAGAGATTAAGAGTCATAAGAAGAACCTTGGAATACAACTCTTCGAAGAATATTTCCTCCGAGGTATGAACCTATCTTTTATGGTTATTATTCATCATGTGGAAAGTTTGGACATAGAGCTATAGAATGTCACACATATATTTGGAATGAATATAGTTATGAGATATCTTTCAGAAATGGATATTCTAGAACCCAGTAAAATATCAACATATTTGATCATTTGATAGATAATGTCGATTGTTACAAATGTAACAATTTTGGAAGCCTGGCCAAAGATTGCAAACTTAGAAGTTCTTCAAAATAATTCTTGCAAAATCAGAATGAACAAATATGGAAAAAGAAGATTGAAAAATGTGCTCTCAATCTCAAGCCTCAAAGAAATAGAAACATTTGGTATGTTGATAGTGGTTGTTTAATTCATATTACTGGAGATAGAAATAAGTTCATATGCTTGAAGGAAACAAAGGATGGAATAGTGTCTTTAGGAAATGACGGGTCTTCAGATGTCATCGGAGCAAGAACAGTCACTCTTGGAAGCAAGGATGCATTAGTGAAGGATATGTTGATGGTTGAAAATATGAATCATAATCTACTTAGTGTTGGATAGATGTAATATCAAGGACACACGATGTTATTCAACTCTAAGAAATGTGAAATAAGGAAAGGCGAGTTTGGTAAAATTGTGGCTACATCAAGCAGAGCTCCAAATTCCATATATATTTTGGATGAGGCACCTAAAGGATTCTTTTCAGTGAAATAATATGAAATTTGGTTATGGTACAAACGAATGGGACATATAAATTTCAACAATTTGGTCAGGATCAACAAAAAGGAAGCAGTCAGACATATGCCAAAAATTTCAAAAGCTACGAATATGATATGTGAAGCTTGTCAGTAGGACAAACAAACCAAGATTGAGTTCATGAAAAAAGAACACTTTGCATCACATCCATTTTAATTAATACAATGATCTATGTGGTCCTATGAGAACAAAAGGTTTAGACAAAGAAGTATAATTTATGCTAGTGATGGATGATTAGACTAGAATGACAACTATCAATTTCCTAAAGAAAACTTTAGAGGTATTTGAGTTTTTTAAAATATACAAGGAATTGGTCGAAAATGAAACCGATTTGGAGATCAAATATCTGAGATCAGATAATGGTGGAGAAATCACTTCCAAGGTATTTCAGCAGTACTGTGACAAAAATGGAATAAAAAGGCAATTTGATACTGCATAAGTTGCAAATACCATAATGATGCAGCCTAAGTTGCATATACCCACATTATGCAAACAAAATTGCATGCCATATACACGCCCTAAGATTAATCACCTGATCCATGGAGAAAAATTTCACAGTTCAAGATTTAAGTCTTTAAGCGGAAATATATTTGGTTCTAACTACCCAAAGTCTAAACTTTAATAAGCCTTCAAGTGGAACCTTATACACCCTTCATAACATTTGGTTAAGTCTCATTCACCATGCATATTAACCATACCATTTCACTCTAGTCTCCGTTAACCCAAAATTAACCATAACACCCTACTTCCGCTTATTTCTATTATAATTCTCGTATAATAGAAATATTACATCAACACACTTAACCTTACCTTTCTCCCATTCTTCAACACTTTGCATATATATCGATGCTTGCTTTATCATGTTCTACCTCCACCGTCGATTTCACTCCTTCAGATCAACGACTATCATGCGATCTCCAACTTTAACCCATTTTCTACCGGAATTAAAAGAGGTTAAGCTTCTTTCAATAATTCATTGGGTCTACTAGGAATGTTAACCTGCGCGCACCTTTCTGCGTCATTACCGTCCGATTAGTCACCGAATAAACGGTCATGATTTATCGAAATTCAATGAGGTTTTAACCTTATTGTATAAACCCTCGTCGCATCTAAATTCCAAACTAACCTCCACGCGTTTAAGAACACGATATTCGTCTGATCAATCACCCAATGGACGAATGTGATCTATCCAGGCTTCAACTAGATTTAGTCACAATTCATTACTTTCTCGGGTTCGTTTTTTAATTACCACTTATGGCTTTGAGACTGCGCGAGAAACAACTTCCCACCTATGTAAACCGCCTTTCCATTTTTATTAATGCCCATGCATCTTCACCACACGATGATTGTGGATCTCTTTCCATCGGATGACTGCGATATTTTCTCCACCATTCCTCATTCACCGTTATTATTTGTCAATCTAGATGATCTGACGGTTTCTACTGTGCTAGTCAATTGACCCCAATGTCGTTTGAAACTTTCCTATGTTCGCTTATTGGTGGAATTGTGTTAAACACACATTTATCTTTGCACTATGTCCTTCTTGATTTCGGTTGCACACACATATCTTATGCAACATCACTTCATTTATAAAGAATTACAATCTATTCACATATGTAATCTACACAGGGTTGAAATTGAATTTCTGTATTTGTAAACAAGTATTTACACAGGTTCTTCTCTCAGGCCTAATTTACAATATCAATGGCCTCTATTTACCTATCTTCTTGTAGGCCTATAATCAAGCTCTATCTAATCTATGAATTCGAATTCACACCCTAACCAACTAACTCTTCCTATGCCGTTTAGGCCTACATTTATACAAAAGGTTCTATTAACCAATTTTGGTTCAGATCCTTAATAATTTCAACTAAATCCTAAGAATCCTATTGTCATCGGGAAAAATAGTGTCCATTCAGAGTTGCTAGTCCCACTAAGACGGGTAGCTATCTTAGAAACAAAAAAATAAAGTTACTTATGTCTTCCTTTATGAGAGATAGATGAGAGAGAAGCAGAGAGTACCAACCTCAGTCCTTCGCTTGGCTCCTTTCTTGTTTCCTCCCTCCTTTGATAGAGCTTTGCTACTCCTTCCTCACTTGTTCTGCTTCAAAGAACACCTGTAGAGTCAAAGCAGCATAATACCATCAAAGAATAGAGATCTATAACCATAACCAATATAGGGTCTGATGTATATTAACCATACAAATGCATATATCAATAAAAGATTCAGAAATATACAAGAATATGGAGGAAAAATCAAATAGCTTTATTGATAGAAGTAGTAGAAGAGAGGATTACAACCCATTGGTTTAACCCAGTGCCATCCTCCCAGTATGAAAGCCGTCTTCACCTCATGAAAAGCTAGATCACCCAACACTATGATGTTTCATAGAGAAACCAACAAAACTTCCTTACAAAATACAAAATTCCAGCCTTTAGATCTCTAGGATGAGGGATCCATATATAGATATTTGCAGGTGGGTGAGTCAGCTGTTGGGATTTTGATTAGTGTCAATTCTCTGATATTTCTTGGTTCCACTTGGAGATTTCATGATCTCTACTCATCCCTGGGAAAATTCAGAGAGGCAAGTGTCAAATGGGCAGTTTCTAGAAGATTATCTAGGTTTCCACCTAGCCAACTGACTCTGCCATTTGTCTGCTCTCGCCGATCGCACCCTACAGAAGGTCTTTTCAGTATGCATTGCACTTTTTGCATGTAGCAGGTGAGATGCATCACACCGTTAGCATTGAGTAGTCTGTATGGTCCAGTTTAGACTGGCTCTGAGTAGTTTTTCAGGGAGAACATATGGGAGATGATGTAATCAGCTGACCTTGTTCCTTTAGGGTATGAATCAACACTTTTAGGGGCTTAGAAGCCCTTTGTTTATGGACATATGAGATTGGGGTTGCAGTACCCAAATATGTCTATAACCGTTGCCCCCTAAAGCATGAGGTCATAATCTTCTGATGTTGGGTGAAATGCTTTATCATGAGGATCTGAGGTTTTTCGAACTGGAAGGTGACCTGTAACGAGATACAATACAATAAATTATCTTCATAATATTTTCATGATCTAGCTAAGGCGGGCATTCCCATGCTCAGCTTTATAAATTTATTTTCATGTACATATGACAGATAATCGTCTGTGTGATAGACTGATGATTCTGGTAGAGCCATCACCCTTTAGCTTGGATGATTATCTGTGCAGCTATGATGTACATTTGATGTCTCTATTTTCCCGAATATATCGCAGCCCAGATGGATGAAACTAGATCTGAGGTCTTCAAACTCATTCAATCTTCGCCTGATGTACAAGTCGATCCATGTGAAAAGATGTTCTAATGTCGAACATGGAAAGACATTGCCTGATTACCAGCCAATGATGTAAGCTATTAACAGGCACAAGAGGAATCACCGATAATGATAATGACCCTCAAGGTACTGTAGTATAATTCACATGGTGCCAATACATGAGTCGATGTTGAACACCACGCAAAATCTTTCGGTTGAAGGCCATTGATGTAAACCTGTCACTAGAAGTGAGAAACTTGCCATTGAGGCATGTAAGCTTCAAAGTACTGAAAGGTTTGTTCCTAAGTCAACTTCTTGGATAATGAGCTGATGTCGACAAGAAGTGACCCGTCATAGGAGGGCCTTAATGAGTCCCACATCTATGACACGAAACAGAGCAAATTATTTTGTGGAGGTGAAAACGATCTGATGATACAAGGTTCAAGGTGGTGGTCATGAAAGAATAAAGCATGAAGGTATTGCAGCGGATGAGATGTTAGCAGGGTTGGTGAATTCTTTGAGCGACTTCTCTTGAACATATCCACGACACTGAAATGGATTGGTAGCATAAACCCCAACAATGGATGGTACAGAAGACCAATGGTGATATGACCAGTGAATGGAATAACCCAATTCGACTCAATCATGGTGATGGGGTGAAAGTGTCATGTTCAAGAGCGACCTACTACCAATAACGTTCTTCAATTTTTCTTCCCAATTTTTCCTGAGTCATTGCCGACCAGCGCCTCTTTATTTTTGTCAAGCTTGAGGATGATAACATATGCTTGTTCTATGATTTTCCCTTCGGGAAAACTTGTCACAATGTTTTAGCAAGCCTAGCGATAATGAAATGCGCTCTTATCTATAATGGACAAGTTTGTCACTATCATTTTAACGAGTTCAACGACAAAGATAACTCGGTCCTTTTCAATTTTAGAGAGTCTGAAAAGAGATGGAAAGGAAACTCCAGTAATCATTTTTCGTAGTATAATCCCTTAAGTATGAAAAAGTATAAAATAATACAAAAGGGATGACTTTTCCGATCACTTTAACGAGCTGAAAAAGACAAGCGCTTGATCTTTTCGTGTAATGATCCCTCAGGTCCAGAAAGATTAAAATACAAGAGGGATGGCACTTCCAATCACTTTAATGAGCTGGAGAGGCCAATTGCTTAGAAATATTTTTATATTTTACGAGTCTAAAAAGAGCTTAAAAGAGACTCATCTTTGAGGAACGAGTGATATTTTCTGGAAGCAGCTGGTTCCAGGTAAGGTTTGGAACTTTTCAGTCATGGCAGTGTAAAGAAGATGGCTAACAGAATCACTCATCGCAGCTGTTCCTCAAAAGGGTAAAAAATCAAGTGGAGGCATATGATCGGCTAAAAAGTGGAGGTGATGGTAAGAACACGACCAAGGCTTAAACGCTGATAGTAATGTGATCACGAAGGTTATTTACTGAAAGTGGGTTCATTTTTTAATGAGCTTAAACTCTAGGGGAACATATGCTCATAGCTAGGTTTATTTTTTAATGAGCTTGAACTTTGCGGAAACATTGCTCGTGCCAGTCATATAATAAGGATGTCTCTCATCAGTAGGTTCATTTTTTGGGGAGCTTGCCCCATTCGCAACTTTGCTCTGGAGCCTTTTTTATGCAAGCTAGGAATGACCTACCTATGAGGTTAAAGGGTTGAGAGACTACAAACTACGAAAATAAAAGGTCACTTTTCACTTGTATGAAAAAGGTTTGCATGCCCCAAGGTATAAAAAGAGGTAGAGTTTCCAGGTTACCAAATGGCAGTTCTCGCATTAGCAAGATTGTTCCTTCCGCATTTGCAGACAAAACACTTCCTTGGCTCTGTCCATCGAAATAGACAAAGGTGAATGGTGTCAGCTCCATTCACATAACATTTTGATGAGGGAATCTTATTCCAGTCTAATTCCATTTTCCTAAATGAACGGGTGTGTCAGACTAGTCATATATCCTACGCGGAAACCTACCTTATATCTGGGGTTTTCCTGCCGAAGCAGACTAGGGTGCATGTCCCCTGGGTTTAGTCACATTCACTGAATCATGCACTCATCAGGTGGATGGACTGGAGATTGATGAGACATTCCTTGTAAAAAAAGACCAGTTAGGGATGGCACTTGACTAGTAGTTGTGTTTGAATAAGGGGAATGAAAGCTGGTCTACGAGCTGGATCATTCTGCCTTCATGCGGGAAACACATCACTTGAAAGAGTGAGGAAACAATAGCTCCCATGCTATAAATGTAGTCATGCCCAAGGAGTAGATTGTAATCAAATGGCCCTTGGACTACCATCACATTCAGATAAACTATTTTCATTCTCAAAGTTATAGGAAAATTTGGAAGGATCCCTAACGGTCGACTGGCTCCTTTGTTGAAGCCTGATAGATTTTGAATCTCAGACATAAGCGATGGCAAACCAAGCGTTTTCCAAGAAGTTGAGGAAAGGATACTCATGCAGGCCCCTTCATATATGATTGTATCAACCATGATCATTCTATAAGCTTGTACTATGATTTAGAATGGTACATTAAATGGTAGGCAGGGTCTCCCTAGTAGATTCCAATCGAAGGAAACAACTAGATTGCTTGGAGGAGGGACCAAATAGATGAATGGATGAATCTCTGACGAACTTCTTTCCTGTGGTAAAGGAACGGGTAGATTGCCCCAAGGTTCATCGGATTCTGTGTTGACAAAAAGAATTTGAATGGTGTCATCCTCATTCTCTTTGGTGACTATATCATCTAAAGGTGGACCTTGTGAAGACAAGACTGGGTCGACCGCCGTCTCAACCTATTGACTTTGGTCTGGTGTTGACTCAGAGGGTTTATCTTCAACTATAGGTGCTTTGACCGACAACAAAGGTGTGTCAGTTGGATCTTCAACTAGTGATGGACTCGGCAAGAGTTTCTTGTATCTAGGAGGAAGTCGTAGCAGTGAAGCGGGACGGTCATCCAAGACTCTTTTAGCTTCGTCCAGGAAGGGACAACGGTAGAGGGCATGATTGCCTTCACACAGTCTACAAGGAAATCTAGATCTTCCTTTTTGTCCATTGACTTTGTTATCACTAGTTGACAGTGTACTTTCAGCATGATCATCAGAGGTTGAGGACATCAGATTGTGTAGGTGGGGATACCAGTCCCTTAAGATCCATGGGATGCAAGGACAATCTCAATGATAGTGGTTTCCTTTGAAAATGACACATGGAGATTTAGGTTTGGATGGTGTAGTGTCTGGATTTTTTCCAGACGATGCATGGTTGCCCCCTTTTGCTGTTGGCTTCTTCTTCTTCTTCTCCTTCCCTTTCTTCTTCTTCTTTTCAGTTACTTGGTTTTTAGTTTTACTATCTTCACCAAGTGAAGAGGAAGAAGGAGAGGGAGGAACAAATGGAGTAGAAGGTTGGGGGGTAACTCTAGCATCATCTAGTTGTTGATTTGATTGCTCAGGAATCATGGTGTTTTGAATGATAGAGGTCAAGAAAAGCCATACTGGTAGGCCAATTGTAAGTCTTGGAAGTGACAATGTATCCATATGAGGTGCACCAACATCTCCCCAAGAGGAGAAGGGACTAGGATTCCCCACAAGGGGAAATCATTGATTGGTGGAGTCCATTTTCTCAACCTAAAACCAACGAGGGAACAATGATGTTTTTCCAATTAAAATAAATTTTATGACACTTTGACACAACTTGCTTTTTCAATTTTAAAGAGTCGAGAAAAAACTAAAGATGACTCTAGTCGCCTTCGATTTTTAGTGAGCCTGAAGTGACAAGTGCTTAGATGGACCTTTTATTTTAAGGATTCTGAAAAGGAACAAAAGTGACTACTCTGGAAATCTAGACAGAGTGATTACCAAACCAATCGCAAAACTGCAGAATACTTTTTAAGGCACGACAATCAATCTTCCCAAATGTTGTGTTCAGTGCATTGCGATTGATAGGGCGGAAGACGTGGCTTCCTAAGGATAAAGGATATAGACTATTGTAGTCTCCCAATATATACTCGACGGTATGTGGGAACACAAGTCCGTACTGGAACTTGTCATATCAAAGAGGAGGAATCACCCAACCTACGATGACAACAATATTTACTAGGCTTTACGGCGCCAAAATATATCTCTAGCCTAGACTTCTAGATGTTGTGCGTTAAGTTCCAAAGCATTTTTATATTCATTGAGGTTTATTTTACAGTTGATATTTCTTAATAAGTTTGCCTTTAAGGTTAACCGCGTGATGCAGATATACAATTCTTAAATATGCAATCTAAGATGATAAACAATTGTTTACTTTCTTTTTGCAATGAAAATCCCAGCTACTAAGGAAAGAGAAGTAAAATTATTTCAACATAGAGCAGAGAGCACACACTAAGATGCACTGTCCTAAATCAATTTCCGCATGCAGTCTAAATTCAAATGCACATGCATGTATTTGTTTTTCAGTTTCCTTAATGTGAGAATGACAAAAATAAGACTAAGTACAGATCTCAACTATCTTTTCTCAAAGCGACACTTCAGCAATTTGTTTCCAAAAAACGAAGGGAAGATTAAGATGACACTTTCAATTTCGATTTGAAAACTGTTTTCGACACTCCAAAGAATTGATGATTCAAATAAAATACAATGGCAAAAGTGTAATCGACTATCTAAAAGAGGAAGAATTTACAACACTCTTTTCTTTCACTGAAAACGACACTTGCGACACTTTCAAATCGAAAGATGACAGTTCGATTAAGCTATTGTTTGCAAAGGAGAACTGCAAATGATGAAAAAGACATAAAAACATTCACAATTATTTATCAGTGGAGGCTGAATAATGTAAAGGAAGAGAGTTTCAACAGTGATATACTGATCATAGACAACAAAACTACTGAATAATGTTGAAGACAATGGAAAAAACCAAAATCTAGAGGCAGAAACAGTCTCACTCAATCATTGCACCTATAACACAAGGAAACAGGGATGCATCTCACCTACAACACACAGGAGGTGTGATGCATCTAGGTTTCCAATGGGAGATAGTGCGATGGTCCAGGGATGAGACTGATCTCGGTTTTCACTCATAGTTTGCAGCTAAGTTTAGGGATTTAGACTGAGCTAATGATAGACAATAAACACAAAGTACAGGGGCTGATCTAGTGAGGTTACTCGAGCTACCACTAGGGCACTTAGGATGTTTGCAAGTCAGATGTTCAGTTCATAAACTAACCTGGAGATTGACTGAAGCAGCGTTGATCTACTTTGCAGTTGCATAGCAAAATCGGTTCGAATGATAGCTGGCTTAACTTCAGGCTCCGTTTGCAGTTTATAAAGAAAACAAATAGAAACTAGCAAACAAACTATTCACTCTCCACTGGAGTTGCCATTTTGTTATTGGGAAAAATAGTGTCCATTCAGAGCTGCTAGTCCCACTAAGACGAGTAGCTATCGTAGAAACAAACAAACTAAAGCTACTTGTGTCTTCCTTTATGAGAGATAGATGAGAGAGAAGGAGAGAGTACCAAGCTCAGTACTTCACTTGGCTCCTTGCTTGTTTTCTCCCTCCTTTGATAGAGCTTTGCTACTCCTTCCTCACTTGTCCCACTTCAAAGAACACCTGTAGAGTCAAAGCAGCATAATACCATCAAAGCATAAAGATCTATAACCATAAACAATATAGGATCTTATGTATATTAACCATAAAAATGCATATATCAATACAAGATTCAGAAATATAGAATAATATGGAGGAAAACTCAAATAACTTTATTGATAGAAGTAGTAGAAGAGAGGATTACAACCCATTGGTTTGACCCAGCGCCATCCTCCCAGCATGAAAGCCCTCTTCACCTCATGAAAAGCTAGATCACCAAACACTATGATGTTTTACAAAGAAACCAACAACACCTTCTTACAAAATACAAAATTATATCCTTTGGATCTCTAGGATGAGGGATCCATATATTGATATTTGCAGGTGGGTGAGTCAGCTTCTAGGATTTTTATTAGTTTCATTTCTCTGATAGTTCTTGGTTCCTGTTAGCGTTGCTACATGCTTTAATATTTGATGGTCAAAGAACAGGTCCAGCCGTGTTGGTTGTGCTCACAAAGGGTTCTTATTCGTCATTTTCCTCCTGCCCTTTTACTTCGTTCATACTCCCATAACCTCCTTGCTTTCCCTGTTTTCCTCCAACCTCTGCACAACTCACATTTCCTAAGTCGTTGGGCACTATTGGTTTAAAACTCATATAACCATGTGCATCTGTAAAAATCACTACCTGCCAAATCCTCCCCCGTCACATCAGTCGTCAACATGCACTTTAAACCTTTGTCATCTGATACCCTCCGCCAATGATCCAATGGTATTCGCAGCTCCCGATCCCATAACCTGCATATTCGTTAATCAGCGAGGGAAGTCATTTCCTGCATGTTTCATCCACCATGTGTCACCCTTTTATTGCATCATAGGCCCGTGTACGAATACTGCTTGCCATCTGTGAGTGGTGCGGGGAAACCACTCACCTCCCGCATGTACGTCCTTCCCCCCCATTATCTCCCTCACCGTTTTACCTTGCGGTAACTTTCGAATTTGTACAATTATGATCTGACGGCCCACATTGCTCCATTCTCATACTTCCCGATAGCCTCTGTAAACCAATCTCCACCATTCAATTACTCAATCTAACAGCTATTGTTTAATCTCGGGCCCGCTCATTTGCTCGTCATGAAATCTTCACCAACTTTGACTGTTCTCTGCTGCCGAGGAATGAAGGCGACCAACTACCAGTACCCGACATAGTTAATCTTCAGTGGCTGCATTCAAGAGACAGAGTGGCTGAGAAGAAAAGGACGATCCTCGAGCAGTTAAATGCAACCCGAAGTTATGAAATCTCATGTTCTAAGACAGTTCACCTACTCAGGAAGGATGACCAAGTACCAAAAGTGTCAAATGTATTCATTCAAGCATCAGATTGTAGCAGAGATTTTTACCAAATAGTTAATGTGGTTGGTGGTCCATTATGACCCCCCCACGCATAGGATATTAGATATTTTTGTAACCAATCTCTAGATATACCCAGAAGACTGAATGTAATGGTTGACGAATGTTATTTTGTTGTAAGCTTCAACCTCTGGAGACTATAACTACTGAGGTACCTATAGCATCTGGTCTTCATTTTAAGCTAATGCAAGCTTCTTTTGCTATTAATTGCTCACTTTCCACTTCTTCTTCTTTGTTCTAGGTTGTGCTTGTTATGCATTTTTCATTTGCTCTTGATGTTTAGCATTAGAGGGGTTGTCATCCCACCTCTGTGTTAGAATCTAGTTAGTATTATTGAAGATGTATGCAGATTTCTATTGTTCTAATGTCAGAGAGTTGTCATCCTATCTATGTATTAGATAATAGATTTATAGACCTCCTTACTGGTTACAGCTGGCCATCACATGGTCTTGTGTATCTGCTGGTGTGGTTAGTATTCTTCATTACCACTAAATCCTCAAACTGTGATTAATTGGTGGTTTAAAGCCTTGTAGTCCGAGGGTGTTCACCCATGTATGGGGTTAAGCATAGTAGAAGTGTTTATCTGGCTTGAATATGCAGCATTTGTTTCATTCATCCACCATATTTCCAACATTTATTTTGAGTTGTAATGTTCCCGACCATCTCTGATATACAAGCTCGGAGAGTTTCTTGGGGTGATAACATTAGTTGGCATTGTTTTCAGGGAGAGGAGATTGAAGCTCAGCTTCCCTGGGAAATGACACAGTTCCATATTTTGATGATAGACAAGGTCTGGGCACATTTCTGGTTGTAATCATCTATCTAGTGACTCTATTGGAGGACCTACCTGGTGGCGACTCCACGTTGTAGTTCTGGCTTAGTTTGTGAGACATACTTGAAGAAATCCTCTGAAATCACTAGATGAACCAATGCCTGATCCTAAGAAGATTGTTAAGCAGAAGAAATGATCACAGAAAGGAGCATTAGGATCAGGTAAGCCTAAGAAATCTTATATATCTCTGCAAGAGGAGGTCATAGTTGAAAATAGATAGTTCGAAGAATTAGAACCTTGTATTGCTAGTGAAGAATCACCTGCAGAGATACATACAGCTCCTTGTACAATCTGTTCCCCTTTGGATCTCAGTCCAAAGAAAGCATCCCTTATAGTCCATCATATTCCCTTGTCTCTGCCATCCATTTCATTGTTCCCCACTATTCAATCTGCTAGTATCATTCCGCATACCCCAGTCATGGTAGGCCAACAAGAACCTACGAGGATGGAGAGAATTGTTACTACTAGGTATAGACCCGTAGTTTTGTCTGTTCCTTTAAATGGAATGCTTGTAGGAGAATACGAAAAATATATGCCCAACACTGGTATAGATGGGGTAACAGCTGAAGAACACCTTGAAGCTTTCTATAGTTATGCTGATAACTTAGACATTAATGAAAATGATGTGTGGATGAGAGTTTTTGTCCAGAGCCTTGATGGGGAGGCCAGAAAATGGTTCAGAGAATTGACCCCTAGATCTATTGCTGATATTGAAGCATTTTTGAAGCAGTGGGGAGATAAGAAGGACTTGTTGTAATATCATACTGAGTTTGGTAACTTGAAGAGAGAAAATGGAGAATCTTTGCTTGACTTCAATAAGAGATTTAATAGGATGTACAATAAAATATCAGCTGAGGTAAAGATGACTCCTACATCAACCAAATTAACTTATGCCAATGCTTTTGACTCTGATTTCTACCTGCTATTGAGAGAAAGAAGATCTGCTACTCTAGCAGACATGCAAGATGCAACTCTAGAAGTAGAATCTAATATTATAGTTGAAAAAAATACTTAAAAGTCATGCTGACAGAAGAAGGCAAAGAGGTGAGGCTTCTACTTCCTCTGCCTCTTCTTCCGAGCCCAAATTAGATAAAATGACCAGAATTATAGAGTCATTGGCTACTGAGATATCTAAGAGAAGATTGAGCAGAACTCAGGAAAAGCAAGGTAGTAGAACACATTTGCTCCCAGAAATTCAAATCCATACAGAAGAGCAAGTGAGCAATTACAAATAATGCAGAGGAGTAAAGATTCAAATGAAGAACATAAAGTTAAAGCTCCTTTCCAAAATGTAGTCATGGAGGAGGAACAAGTCGAAGATGAGGATGAAATACATTATATGGAAGATAAAGGCAGCACTGCCTTTTCGACATTGACTGAATATGAAGACTCTTTGCTGCAAGGACAAGACAGTCAAATATGGGACAGAGAGGTTGTTTTTAGACTAGTGAACAGCAAAGATATAACCTCAGGTCACAAGAAAATAATGTCAAGGAGAATCCTGCCCAAAGAATTGCTGTCCAAATAGAATCACATAATATCAGAAAAAGGAAACCAGCAGCTGACCCAATCATCCTCAAAGCACCAGCTCAAGAGGTAAGAGGTCCTAAGAAGTTCCCTTCCCCTTTCAGTCTTGAAGCAGAAGTTCAAAAATTAAAAATATTTGTGCCTCTGTTAGAACTTGTAAAGAGTGAAGTGTTTAGAAAGCCTATCCTTGAAGCTCTTGAGCTGAAAGCCACACAAACCTCCACCAACTCAGTCAATCTGCAAGATGTTAGACCTACAGTTGTGGTTAGCCCAATGACCGAACCTGCTAATAATAACTTTCCATCTTTCTATGTTTCCTTGACCATTCATGATAAAATCCTCCATAACTGCCTGCTAGACATACGGGCTAGCCACAATCTAATGCCAAAAGCTATATGGAAGAGTTAGGCCTTGATATCACCAGACCATATCATGATTTATTTCTTTTGATTCAAGAAAAGTAAAATGCTTGGGATTGATAAAAGATTTAGCCTTTACCCTAACTCAGCTGCCCATGAAGAGCATGGTGATGGACATAGTGGTGGTAGATGTCCCTCCTAAGTTTGGCATGTTGGTGTCTAGAGGATGGATTAAGAGACTAGGTGGGACATTACAGAATGATTTATCATATGCGACTGTCCCAGTCTTTGGAGGAGAAAGCAGGAGATTATACAAAGAAGCACAACTCGCATATATCATCAGTGATGAGAAGAATCCTACAAATCATCCCGTATATGACGTGGACACTGATTTTGGAGCATGTATAAAAATCTCATAAGGCCTCAATGCAGATCAGAAAACTAGCAATTCAGGCCAAGGAAGAGCAAGGAAGTCAGATTTGGGAGATGTTCTTTGATGGAGCATGTTCGAGGGAGACTGCAGGAGCAGGGGTGGTGCTGATATCTCCAAAACAAGAAAGCAAGTGGCTATCTTTTAAGTTGGATTTTCAAGTCACCAATAATATAGCAGAGTATGAGGCTTTGATATTGGGTCTTAATGTAGCAAAAGACAAAGGAATTAAGAACATAAAAGAGTTTGGAGATGTTGATCTGATCATTCAACAAATTAATAAAACATTTCAAGCAAACTACCCAAGGCTAAAAGCATACAGAGATGAGGTATGGAGAATTAGAGATTCTTTTGACTATTTCTGTATTTCATATATTCCTAGAGCCCAAAATTAGCTTGCTAATTCCCTTGTTGTTTCTGCTAGTCTATTTATCCCTCCAATGCCTCCCAGACTAGTATATGAAGTCCAAATGAAGTACAGACCATCCTTGCCTGATAATGTCCAACATTGGAAAGTGTGTAAGGATGATGATGAGCTGAATAGGTTTTTGCAAGTCATTGATGAATTTTCTGAAATGAAAATTGACCAAGAAAATGAAGTCTTGGAAGAAAACCCCCATTCCCAGCTTAGAAATAAAATTGGTAAAGATAGCATTGTCCAGCTTCCCAATAATCATATTCCTAAGGGTCTAATTCCTCTAGAAAGATTGTTTGACCAGAATGATGTGCCTTACAAGGCTGCCCAAAAAGAAGATCAATCTGTAGTCTGTAAGCATGATATAGGAAGTCTAGGTCAGCCTAGATATATAAATTTGTCCACCCACCTGTCTGCTGAGCAAAGTTCTGAGTACTGCAAATTAATGAAGCAATTTGCTGATGTGTTTGCCTGGGAGTATAGCAACCTGAAAACATATGATAGGAATATAATCCAACATAAAATCCCTCTGGAGAAAGACACCACCCCTTTTAAGTAGAAGTTGAGACCAATAAATCCTATGCGTATTCCCCTGATTGAAAAAGAAATTAAAAAGTTATTGGCTGCCAAGATCATAGTCCCTCTTAGATATTCAAAGTGGGTAGCCAATCTAGTGGTGGTGAGGAAGAAAAGTGAAGAAATCAGACGTTGTGTTGATTTCAGAAACTTAAACAAATACTCCAAAAAAGACAACTATCCCCTGCCCAAAATGGAGCATCTGCTACAAAAGGTCTTAGGAGTCAAAGTGATGTCTTTCTTAGATGGATTTCCAGGGTTTAATGAGATTGTTGTACATCCAGATGATCAAGAGAATACTGCATTTACCACTCCTTGGGGCACTTTTATGTATGTCAAGATGCCTTTTGGACTGATGAATGCTGGAGCTACCTTTCAGAGAGCTATGGATATAGCTTTTGTGGGAGAGAAGGACAAATTTGTCCTTATCTACCTTGATGATATAACAGTATACTCCAGCAGCCATCAAGATCATTTGCAGCATTTAAAGAAAGTGTTTTTGAAGTGCAGAAGGTTTGGGATTTCAATCAATCCTAAAAAATCACAATTTGCTTTAGAAAAAGGCAAGCTGTTATGACATATTGTGTCTGCTGCAGGTGTCTGAATTGACCCAGAAAGAGTAAAGGCCATACAGACTTTGTCTGTCTCAAGATCAAAGAAGGGTATCCAATCCTTTTTGGGAAAAATTAATTTTGTAAGGAGGTTTATACCGAATTTTGCAGAACTAGTGAAGCATATTACTTCCATGTTGAGAAAAGGGTCAGAGGTAAGATGGACCGGTGTAGCAAGAAAATCATTTGATTCCATCAAGAAGGCTATAATGGAAGCTCGCACATTAATAAGTCCAGATTACAACAAAGAGTTCCATGTATTCTCATTTGTCTTTGAAGATACCATTGCATTTGTTTTATTGCAGGCAGTTGAGGAAGGTTCAGAGCATCCAATAGCATTTTTCAGTAATAATTTGAGGGATGCTAAACTGAGGTATGATATGATTGAAAAACAAGCATATGCACTTATCAAATCCTTAAAGGCTTTTAGAATTTATATCTTGCATTCCAAGATAATTGCATATGTACCTTCTGCTGCAATTAAAGATGTCTTAACGCAACCTGAGGCTAATGGAAGAAGGGCTAAATGGATTGCAAAGATGATTGAATTTAACATAGAACTGAATCCCACCAAGCTTGTCAGAGGTTAGGGCCTTGCCAAGTTGTTAGCTAAAGAAAATCGCAGAACCTTGGAGATAAACCTTATGTGCTTGAATTTAGAAAATGGTCAAACAGAAGAAGAAATAACAGCAGAACCAGACAGAAAGCAATCAGTGGTGAAAAATCTAGCTTCCTGTGACTGGTATTATGAAATTATTAAATTCTTGTTGAAGCTAAAAATCTCTCCAGACTTAAGCACAAGTCAAGTCAGAACAATTAAGCTTAGAGAAGCTAAATATTGTATTAATAAAAATCTACTCTATTGGAGAGATCCATCTAGAATGCTTTTGAGGTGTCTGACAAAGAACAATCAATAGAAGTTATGCAGCAGTTTCATTCCAGCATGTGTGGAGGGCACCATTATTGGAAGACTACAGCTCACAAAATCCTGAGAGCTGGTTACTATTGGCCCTCCTTATTTTTTGATGTATTTTCATTTGTCAAATCTTGTGACACGTGCCAAAGATTTGAAAGAAAACAACAGTTGAAGTCCTTACCCTTAAAAGCAATATTTGTAGGAGGACCTTTTCAGCAAGGGGGCTTGGATTTCATTGGAGAAATCAATCCACATTTGAGTGGCCAGCACAGGTGGATATTAGTAGCCACTGATTATTTCACTAAATGGATTGAAGCAATCCCCACCAAGAAGGCTGATCATAATGTGGTCATGAAGTTTTTAATTGAAAATATTTTTATCAGATTTGGTTGTCTACATAAATTAGTTATAGATAATGCAGCAGCCTTCAAAGCCGAAGAGTTGGTGGATACGTGTAACTCAATGGGCATTAAATTGGTTCATTCCACCTCACACTATCCTCAAGAAAATGGTTTAGCAAAATCCTCTAACAAAGTCTGATAAGGATAATTAAGAAGCTCTTGGAGGATAACAAAAAGAATTGGGATTCCAGGCTCAAATATGCACTTTGGGCTGACGAAGTGACCATTAAGAGATCCACAGGGGATTCTCCATTTAAGTTGGTGTATGGCACAGAGGCAGTATTTCCAATTCAGCTTGTTCTCCCTGTGGAAAAGTTCCTTCAATTAGAGCAGAATGAGGAAGAGGACATGGAAAAAAGAATCACAGATTTAGTAGAGGTGCATCAAATCAGAGAAAAGCTAATTCAAAAGGCCGTAGCACATCAAAAAAAGATCAAGAAAGCTTTTGACAGGAAAACAAAAGTAGACAATTTTCAGGTTGGAGACTTGGTCCTAAAATGGGATGCACTGAAAGAAAAGAAAGGCAATAATGGGAAATTTGATGCGTTTTGGATAGGGCCTTTCATCATTTCTTAGATTCAAGGGAACAACACCTTCATACTGGAAAGTATGGGAGGAGAAGCAGCTTTTGATGGCCAAGTTAATGGGTGTTTTCTGAAAATTTATGTGATTTAAGGTCTTTGGCCTTAAAGTTTGTAAATATTTTGTTTTAGCGGTTTAGGTTTAGGTTTAGTCAGACTCCATGCCCAGTGGAATACTAGGCAAATGTTTTTGAGCTGGTTTTGTATGAAGGCATTGATCTACAGGTTCTTGAGACCTCACAGGGAGGATCTCATCCCCAGAAGGAGCCATTGTTAGCTCTACTGCATGCTTTAATATTTGATGGTTAAAGAACAGGTCCGACTGTGTTGGTTGTACTCACAAAGGGTTCTTATTCATCATTTTCCTCCTTCCCCTTTACTTCATTCATACTCCCATAACCTCCATGCTTTCCCTGTTTTCCTCCAAACTCCGCACAACTCATATTTCCTAAGCCCCTAGGCGCTAATGGTTTAAAACTCATATAACCATGCACCTTCGTAAAAAGCACTACCTGGCAAATCCTCCCCTGTCACATCAGTCGTGAACATGCACTTTAAACCTTTGTCATCCGATAGCCTTCGCCGATGACCCAATGGTATTTGCAGCTCCTGCTCCTGTAACCTGCATGTTCGTTAATCTGCAGGGAAAGTTGTTTCCTGCTGGTTGCATCTGCCATGTGTCACCCTATTATTGCATCACATGCTCGTGTATGAATACCACCTGCCTCTTGTGCGCGGTGCGGGAAAACTCTCACCTCCTGCATGTACGTCCATTATCTCCCTTACCATTTGACCTCACGGTAGGTTTTGGATTTGTATGATTATGATCCGACGGCCCACGTTGCTCCATTCACATGCTTCCCGATAGCCTCCGCAAACCAATCTCCACTGTTCAATTACTCAATCTAATGGATGTTTGTTAATACCGGTCCCGCTCATTTTCTCCTCATGAAATCTTCACCAACTTCGACTGTTCTCTATTGCCAAGGAATGAAGGCAACCAGCTACTAGTACCCGGCATAGTTAATCTTCAGCGGCTGCATTCAAGAGACAGAGTGGCTGAGAAGAAAAGGATGATCCTTGAGCAGTTAAATGCAACCTGCAGTTATGAAATCCCATCTTCTAAGACACTTCACCTACTCAGGAAGGATGACCAAGTACCAAAAATGTCAAATGTATTCATTCAAGCATCAGATTGTAGCAGAGTTTTTTATCAAATATTTAATGTGGTTGGTGGTCCATTATGACCCCTCCACGCATAGGATAGCAGATATTTTTGTAATCAATTTCTATATATACCCAGAATACCGAATGTAATGGTTGATGAATGTTATTTTGTTGTAAGCTTCAACCTCTAGAGACTGTAAATATTAAGATACCTGTAGTGTCTGATCTTCATTTTCAGCTAATGCAAGCTTCTTTTGTTGTTAATTGCTCACTTTCCACTTCTTCTTCTTTGTTCTAGGTTGTGCCTGTTATGCATTTTTCATTTGCTCTTGATCTTTAGCATTAGAGGGGCTGTCATCCCACCTCTGTGTTAGAATATAGTTAGTATTATTGAAGATGTATGCAGATTTTTGTTGTTCTAATGTCAGAGAGCTGTCATCTTCTCTGTGCATTTGATAATAGATTTACAGACCTCCTTACTGGTTGCAGCTAGCCATCACATGGTTTTGTGCATCTACTGGTGTGGTCAGTATTCTTCATTACCACTAAATCCTCAAACTGTGAGTGATTGGTGGTCTGAAGCCTTGTACTCTGAAGGTGTTCACCCATGTCTGGGGTTAAGCATAGTAGAAGTGGTTATCTGGCTTGAATATGAAGCATTTCTTTCATTCATACACCATATTTCCAACATTTTTGTTGAGTTGTAATGTTCCCGAGCATCTCTGATATACAACCTAGGAGAGTTTCTTGGGGTGATAACAGTTCCACTTGGAGATTTCATGATCTCTTACTCATCCTTGGGTGAATTCAGAGAGGCAAGTGTCAAATGGGTAGTTTCTAGAAGATTCTTTGGGTTTCCACCTAGCCAACTACCTCTGCCATTTGTCTACTCTTGCTCATCACACCCTATAGAAGGGATTTTCAATATGCATCACACTTTTTGCATGTAGCAGGTGAGATGCATCACACCGTTAGCACTGAGCAGTCTGTATGGTCCAGTTTTGACCATTTATGAGTAGTTTTTCAGGGAGAACTTCTGGGGGATGATGTAATTAGCTAACCTTATTCCTTTAGGGTATGAAACAACACTTTAGGGGCTTAGAAGCCCTTTGTTTATGGACATATGAGATTGGGGTTGTAGTGCCCAAATATGTCTATAACACCTCTCAATCCCATAAATTATGAACTAATTCCTAATTCCTAATTTACAATTAATTTTGAATATATCAATCCTTATTAACTCTCAACTATCCTAATTCTCTCATGTTCCCCTTTATTCGATAGCATTTAATGTTGGCATTATGAGACAAGTGTTGTCTATGATGGCAAATCTCAGATGATAAATCATAGTGCAGCAAAGTTCACACACTTTCATGCAGAGAAAAGTTCCTTTCATGCAGAGAAAATTTCACGCACTTTCATGATGGCAAATCATCTCAGATGATAAATTATAGTGCAGCAAAGTTCACGCACTTTCATGCAGAGAAAAAGTTTCTTTCATTCAGAGAAAAGTTCATGCACTTTCATGCAAAGAAAAGTTCATTTCATGGAGAGAAAAGTTCACGCACTTCCATGCGGAGAAAAGTTCACGCATTTTCATGTAGAGAAAATTTCCTTTCATGCAGAGAAAATTTCATGCACTTTCATGCAAAGAAACATTGACGCACTTTCATGCAGAGAAAAGCGCACACACATGGGATATCTTATGGTTGGTTCATGGTATTAGTCTGACAGTTTTTGATCCTATGGTTTTCATCCGTGGTATTTCATCCAAATGAATTGAACCCAAGTATTAGGTGCATGGTATTCTTTCGTTATGGTTTTGGACCATGGTATTGAGTAAGGCCTAAGACTATAAAAGGAGAAGAGGATCATTAGGCAAGGGTATGGAAAAAGACTTGAATATCTGATGTAGTATGAGATCCAGTATGGAGGATATGGGTTATGATGCATTGCTTGATCTAAGCTAAGGAGGGATCTCACCGGTTGATGGAGAACAAGATCTAAGGATAGATCTGGATCAAATGGTTTGAAATGAATCATATTTATATGGTTTGATCATGGATAGACTAGATCTGAATTATTAATGCATGTTTTATTGTACACATGTTATGATCTGGGTATGACTAGTGTCTGAAACAACCTCAAAGTCATGATTGAATATATATAGATCTGTACGCGGGTTGGCTTTGGCGAAAGCGCGTATATACGCGGGTTTGATTCATTGTAGTAGCGTATACATAATAAAGTATGATGTTTGAAGTTGCAATTGGGTTTGGTTGTTATTGCAGAGTTCTGTAGTCTGCTCTGTGTTCTGGTGACTGTGTTGTTGACAGGGTTTTAGTGTTTCAGTGATTTAGAAATTGATGATGCTAGTATTGATTGTCTTGTGCTTCAATGATATGGATGGGTCTAGTATAAAAATTGGATGAAACGTGGCCTTCAGATTATAGTGTTGTGCTTCAGGAGTATCCAGTCTAAAAATGTATGAAACATGGTACCTGGAGGAAGAAAGAGAAGGTTGTTTCCTTCTGTAGGTCGGCACCTACGTACTAGTACATCATCTAGTACAAGAGCTAAGGGGGTGGTAGCTCCCTTCTAGTAGTAGCTGGAGAATGAGTAAATGTTGGAGCATTTTAGTAGGCTAGCACCTACGTACTAGTAAGTGGATCGGCTAGTACAAGAGCTAAAGGGGTTGTAGCTCCTTTCCAAGAGAGTCTGGAGAACGAGAGAAGGTTGTAGCCTTCTGCAGGTAGAAGCCTGCGTACTAGTATAAGACTGCACCAGTACAGAACTGTTGTAAAAGAAGTTTCTTATTAAAAGAAGATAGAGACGACTTACAGCAAGTGGTTTTCACCCACATTGGGTTTCCACCTTATATCATGGTGTTCATGTGTGCTTCTTGTGTGTGATGATATGTTCTGTTTTACTACACCTGCTTACTATACATATGGTTAAAGAAGTTCTGATGCACTAACATTTAATGGATTAATTGAATCATAAGTGTTCTAGGTGTACGCTAGTTTGATTAGACACAGTTGCGTATACATGCAGGTTCGCTTAATTGGAGTAGCGTATATGTATCTAAGTATGGAAATGAAAAAGTTTTATTGATTTGATAATACTGATCCACCCTCGCCCCTCTTAGTATTATTTCCAATAGTTGGTATCAGAGTAGGTACTTTAGTAGAAGCTTGATCGCTTGAAGGAGATCCATGGAACTATGGAAAAGAAGCTTAAGAAAAAGCACCTAAGAAGAAGAAGACATCTCAGAAGAACTATGACAGTGGGTGTATGGATTGGGGAATATGTGGAAGAAGCACATCAGGTTCAGAATCACTTCAGAATGAAGATGGACAAGATCTATTAGGTATGAATTTGTTATCCTCTGGTGATACATCTATTTATCCTCTTAAAGATGATGAAAGTGATAGCGAAACAACTGAATTTGCACTAATGGGTGAAGAAGAAAGGTATCAAATTGAGGTAGAATTTAAAAGGCTTACAGACAAAATTAGAGATCAACAAGATCTGTTGAGCAAGAATGAATGTGCCTTCAAAGAAGAATCTACCAAACTAAAAACTCAACTAGAGGAGGGAAATAAGGTAAGGAATTTATTCAAGGAAAAATGTGAAAAGTTGCAGGATGAAGTGGCATCATTAAGAAATGAAGTCAATGAAAGGAGCACAATCATCAAGAAACTCAGAGATAGATCTAGTTATTATGAAAGGCTTGAAGCTACAATCCGCTCGCTAAAGGAAGATCTTGAAGAATCAAAGAAGCAGAATAAAGGACTACTCCAAGCTATTGAAAAACAAGAGAACAAAGTTCTTGAATTAAGACATCAGTTGGAAGAAGGAAGGAAAGCTGAGGAGAACATAAAGAATAGTATCGTGAAAAAGGAAGAGCATCTTCAGATTGAGGTAAATATTCTAAATGATAAATTAGAAGAAAAGGATAAGCTCTTACGATTTCAAGATAGTACTAAAATTTTGGATGATATTCTTAGTAGTCAAAGGTCTCCTGCTATCAAAACTGGTCTTCGTTTTTATGAATCTACTGAAGGTGAATCTAGATCACAAGGAAAATCAAGGAACTCTAATTAGAAATCTGAAATGCTCAACAAAGAGATGAGAGGAAAACCTCATCAACATCCAAGGAAAGAAATACTTCAAAGAAAATATTTTACTCCTCTAATGAATAGTGTTGAATGTTATGTATGTCATAATCTTGGACATGTTGCAGCCAGATGTAGAAGAAGAATGGTTCAAGATCATCTCACAGAAAGATCATCACATTAGTTTCAGGGATATTGTTTTTCTTGCAATATGTTTGGTCACAAAGTTGTTGATTGCTACAGAAGAAATATGAAACATGTAAGGTTTTATGCATCTAACAAGCTTGGACATATAGCAAAAGAATGCAGGAATAAAGTACGGGCACCATACCAAAAGGAGAAAACTTCATCACACTTGAAGATATGGAAGAAGAAGGAAGTACAGCCAGAAAGATGTGCAACAACACAATATACTCAGACACAACACAACACAGACATAACAGACTCAGGGAGAGCTGAAAATATAAAACTACAGTGTTGTGAATCTCATACACAAGTTCCATAAATAGAAGTCATGTATATACGTGAGTTGGCCACTGCGCAGTGGCATATATGTCAGTTTGAGGAAAAGTAGTAGGGATAGGGCTTAGGAAAAGGGTTTGATAGGATGCAGTCCATTCGCTCTATTTGATAATTGTTACAATATGTTAGTGATGTGTGGAAATGTATTGATACTCCTAAGAAGTTTAGAAGTATTTTTTATCCTAACTTGATGATGATGAAGTCTTGATGCTTATTGCTGATACATGTATGATCAGATCTGATAGTGAAAAGATTACACAGGTTCAGGGGGAGCATATACTTTTAATGATGCATTATTGGCATTATGGTTAGTAGTCCTTGGCAATGATACTTATATGGCTAAGTGATATATCTTGCTATGGTTATGAGTTGTCCATGACAAAATCTCATATGTTTCTTGGGGTTACATAGTTGATGTTCAGATCAGATTTGTGGTTGATTCTTTGATAATGCATATATGGTGCTTACATGGTGATATTCATAAGGATAAGGAGAAGTACAAAGCTTGTATACACATCTTCATTAGTTGATGATGAGTCTATCATATGATGTTGTCCTCATATGCATAAAGATCACATAATATAGTTGATGCAAGTCTCCTATAGTTCTTGGCTCTCATGTGAATGAGGATTGCTACGGTTGATGATCTTGAGCTAAAGATACATAGTACTATATACAATATGCTGGATACATGAATGATTACTCAAAATTGCATTGTCGGAGACATGATGATGATAAAATGACAGATCGATACTTACATATGTTGATTGATACAGATGTCCCTGAATGATGATACATCGATGATATATAAGATCATGCAGATCTTGATGTTGATGAGATGGCTATGATGTCTTTCAAGAGGATGAGTTGATATCTATATGCAAACATACCTTGCTACAGGACATTTACAGGTTGTTGATCTGGAAATGGTTGTACGCGAGTTTTATGAAGAACATTCGTGTATATACGCAGGTTTATGTGGATGTAGTCGCGTATATGGTGTTTTTTAAGGAAATCAGTGGGGATAGACTCTGGTTGAAGGAAGTTTGATATGGGTCTAGCATAGACCATCTGAAATAGGTTCAGGGGGAGCAGATAAACTTATGATAATGCATTGTTGGCATTATCTTAGAAGCTTTTGGTTCAAGTACTCAACTGTTGTTGATTAGAAGTGGAACAAATGCAGAAGGAGAACATGGTTGTTGATCTAAATAGTGATTAACAAATGCTGCTGATATTAGTTATTGATGACTTTCATAGTCTTGCTCTCGATATTTCGTCTCTATGTCATATATGTCTTTTGTTATCAAGGTCACGTAATGGCCTATTTTGGTTTCCCCACTATGCCTGGGATGAATGATATAATGTACTTGTTTATCATGAGTTAAATTCTGGTGTAAGCCCACTTGGTTGGGTGGATGAGTCAATATTTGTATATCCTCACTTGGTTGAGAGATGGATGTATGTATGAGTCCTTGGTGATAGGAAGGTCATTTATGATAGAGTCATGTTCTTCTTGTAGAACTTGCAGATCTTTCCTACAGTCAGGGGGAGAATGAACAACACACTTCAGCAGTGCAGAGACTCAGCATGTACTCAGGGGGAGCATGGACAGATTGGTACACCTTGGCATATACAAAGGGGGAGCTCATTCAGAAATTTCAGCAGGCACTCAGGGGGAGTATGGACAGCAGAATGTTTATTAAAGGAAGAGAATATCTTGATCTGCCCTTTGCCCTTGATGTCAAAGGGGGAGAGTGATTTGGTATTGTTGCCATCAAGTCCAAAGGGGGAGATTGTTGGCATTATGATGCATGTGTTGTACTTGATGGCAACCCATTCATAGAAGAACATCTCACTTATTTATAACTAGATGAATCTACATAAGAGATATCAGATGTGACTGAATGCATGGGATGCCGGACAACTCAAAGGAATCAGATGACAGTTCTCAGTATGACAAGTTAGCTTTGCCATCAATTCCAAAGGGGGAGATTGTTGGCATTATGAGACAAGTGTTGTCCTTTATGGCAAATCATCTCAGATGATAAATTATAGTGCATCAAAGTTCATGCACTTTCATGCAGAGAAAAAAGTTTCTTTTCATGCAGAGAAAAGTTCACGCAGTTTCATGTAGAGAAAAGTTCCTTTCATGCAGAGAAAAGTTCATGCACTTTCATGATGGCAAACCATCTTAGATGATAAATTATAGTGCAGCAAAGTCCACCCACTTTCATGCAGAGAAAAATTTCTTTCATGTAGAGAAAAGTTCACGCACTTTCATGCAGAGAAAAGTTCACACACTTTCATGCAAACAAAAGTTCACGCACTTTCATGCAAACAAAAGTTCATGCACTTTCATGCAGAGAAAAGTTCACACACTTTCATGCAGAGGAAAGCACATGCACATGGGAAATCTTATGGTTGGTTCATGGTATTAGTCCGACAGTTTTTGATCCTATGGTTTTGGTTCATGGTATTACATCCAAAAGAATTGAAACCAAGTATTGGGTCCATGGTATTGTTTTGTTATGGTTTTGGACCATGGTATTGAGTAAGGCCTAAGACTATAAAAGGAAAAGAAGATCATTAGGCAAGGGTATGGAAAAAGACTTGAATATCTGATGTAGTATGAGATCCAGTATGCAGGATATGGGTTATGATGCATTGCTTGATCTAAGCTAAGGAGGGATCTCACCGGTTGATGGAGAACAAAATCTAAGGATAGATCGGGATCAAATGGTTTGAAATGAATCATCTTTATATGGTTTAATCATGGATAGACTAGATCTGAATTATTGATGCATGTTTTATTGTACACATGTTATGATCTGGGTATGATTGATGTCTAAAACAACCTCAAAGTCATGATTGAATATGTATAGATCTATACGCGGGTTGGCTTTGGCGAAAGCACGTATATACGCGGGTTTGATTCATTGTAGTAGCGTATACATAATAAAGTATGATGTTTGAAGTTGCAGTTGGGTTTGATTGTTATTGCAGAGTTCTGTAGTCTGCTCTGTGTTCTGGTGACTGTGTTGTTGACACGGTTTTAGTGTTTCAGTGATTCAGAAATTGATGATGCTAGTATTGATTGTCTTTTGCTTCAATGATATTGATGGGTCTAGTATGAAAATTGGATTGAACGGTGGCCTTCATATTATAGTGTTGTGCTTCAGGAGTATCCAGTCTGAAAATGTATGAAACGTGGTACTTGGAGGAAGAAAGAGAAGGTCGTTACCTTTTGTAGGTCGACACCTACGTAGTAGTACATTAGCTAGTACAAGAGCTAAGGGGGTGGTATCTCCCTTCCAATAGCAACTGGAGAACGAGTAAAGGTTGAAGCATTTCAGTAGGCCAACACCTACGTACTAGTAAGTGGATCGGCTAGTACAAGAGCTAAAGGGGTTGTAGCTCCTTTCTAAGAGAGTTTGGAGAACGAGAGAAGGTTGTAGCCTTCTGCAGGTAGAAGCTTGCGTACTTGTATAAGACTGCACTAGTACAGAACTGTTGTAAAAGAAGCTTCTTATTAAAAGAAGATAGAGATGACTTGTAGAAGGTGGTTTTCACCCACATTGGGTTTCCACCTTATATCATGGTGTTCATCTGTGCTTCTTGTGTGTGATGATCTGTTATGTTTTACTGCACCTGCTTACTATACATATGGTTAAACAAGTTCTGATGCACTAACATTTAATGGATTAATTGAATCATAATTATTTTGGATATACACTAGTTTCATTAGACACTGTTGCATATACATGCGGGTTCCCTTAATTGAAGTAGCATATATGTATCCAAGTATGGAAATGATTTTTTTTTATTGATTTGATAATACTTATTCACCCCCCCCTCTCAGTATGATTTCCAACATTTACAATATGCCTCTCACTACTTAATTAGATCCTATTCTCATAAATTCACTCGAAAACATTAAAATTACATCATTTTGATGCATAGGGAACCAACTTCCTTAAAACAAAAGACCCCCTATCATTTTTATGCATAGTGGAATTCTTGTGCATCAGAATCCCAAGATTGAAAACATTCATGATCTCCTAATCATGTGTTCTCATCTGTTAATAAAAAAAAAACCTCCATGGTCCCAAACTTTAGTTTGTAACTGCCCAAATGCCTCGCACCTTTATTGTTGTTGTACATCTGTTGTCTTCTAGTTCATCTTCCTCTCTTCGTTCAGTTACAAATTCTGATTGATCACTCCTCCTACTATCATTTTACTCAACTTGGACTATTTGATCATCAACTTCCATAATTCTTCAATCTACATCTCCAACACATCCTTGAGTTGGTAACAAATCTTGCTTTTATTACTCTGCCCCTTGTTGCTGCACTTTGTCCACTCATCTTCAACCTAATTTATACTTTCTTCAGATTTTTCTCCTTCAGCTTTTGCTATTACTATTGAGATTGCTCCAATTACTATTTTAGATATTGCTTCCACCCAAACTTCCTGAATATCTTTAAAGATATATCCCTCGGCAACATCTATTTTCTGCTCCTTTTTTGCAAATACAATTTCCAATGATTTAATTTTTTTGTTCCATGGGCTGAGTACTATCATGGAATCCTCCTTTTCCTCCTTCATATCCTCAACAACAAATTCTTCTGACTATCTCCCAGTCTCCTTATTAACCAAATGTGCATGTGCTCCCCCTTGGTTGTCTTCATGAGACAACGTAGTCTCATTCTCCATCAGAATGCAATTCTAATCTTGCCTCTTTGAAATGTCTTTGTACATTTCCTCCATCTTCATGTCAACTTCAAGTGAGTGTCTATCACCTGATTCTCCTTTATCCATATCAAAATCTCTATGTTTAACTTCATCTCTCTGGTCTTCATGCTGAACATGTTCTCTATTAAGAAGTGCATCTATATACATCTTCTGTACTAGTTCAAAATTGTCTTCTTCTGAGAAGTATTCATCATCATATATGGGCTTACAATCTTCTTCAATTTGTAGAAGATTTTCTATATTTATCTACTTCAAGACCTACTTTCTTATACCAATTATGAGAAACATGATATCCTTTTACCACCATCATTTCTAATTTGTCATCACACATCAAACATTTATTAGGTTTCTCATCTTCCTAAAGATGTATAATAGTTTGCAATAACTTTTATTCATTTGCTAAATCTGCAACCGCACACAAAATGTGAGAAATAGAAACATTAGGCTTGTTAGCCTTACTTATCATCAAATCCATTTTTTGATCTGAACTCTTCAAAGATCTCATGAGACTTCCTACAAGTCTCTCTTCCTCCTCATTCTGCAAACAACTTATAAGATCCTCAATAGATCTCTTCTCAACATCATCTTCTTAAATGATATCTTCCTGCTTTTCTCCACTATAGTGAACTTCTTCATTCTCATCTAGTTTTGGTTTTACAGCCTGAACACTTACTCTTTGATATTCTATCCTTTTCTCCAAAATACTTAACTTATGCCATAAATTTTCCATCTCACTTGGGCTTCCTCCTAATAGCTTTATACAATCCTCACTATCTTCTTCTTTGTCACAAGTATAATTTCTTGGTGACACTACTTCTTAATTCTTGATCAGAATATAATTCTAACCCTCCATATCTGTGATAGTTTTAGATGTCTGTCCATCACTCTTCCTTTGGCCATCTAAGAAAATCAATTTCTCTTTGCCCTACCAATCAATTTCTCTTCTGCAATACCAGTGTTCACACACAACTTGTTAGTTTTAAAACCACCAGACCTCATGATCTCACTTGATGATTCAATCACCAAGTCCTCCTGCTGTTCAAAGTCCTTTACATGACTCAAAAATATTTCAATGGTCTACTCTTAAATCTCATCAAGTGCTTCAATTGGTTTCTTGATATCCTTCCCTACTTCTTCTTTCTTTTGGCCATCATCATGAGTCAAACTTCCTGTACTTTCAGTGTTTGTAATATGCTGAAAATTAAGACTTTTCCCCAACTGCGTATAGACATTTATGTGAGACCTATCTATCTCATCCTCTTTTAAAACAAAATTTAGATTCTTCCTGTCTTCTTCCTCCTTTATGACAATATCAAAATATTGTCCTTTATCACATGTTGGCATTATGATACAAGTGTTGTCCTTGATGGCAAGATGATAGATTATAGTGCAGCAGATCAGTAGCAAAGAATTGATGATCAGATTACAAAGAATGAAGAAAGCTGAGTAT
This sequence comes from Pinus taeda, assembly GCA_000404065.3. Classification (NCBI taxonomy): domain Eukaryota; kingdom Viridiplantae; phylum Streptophyta; class Pinopsida; order Pinales; family Pinaceae; genus Pinus; species Pinus taeda. The sequence continues at coordinate 77,297 of APFE031516038.1, read as the reverse complement.
ACACGCAAGTTGAATATATACCAAGTCACGTACAGAGGCAGGTTATACGCAGGTTCACTATGTACCAAGTCGCGTATATACGCAAGTTCGCTATATACCAAGTAGGGTATACATGCAGGTTATACTCGCAAGTTCTGTATATACAAAAATGCATATACATGCGAGATTGTTGATCAGAAGTTGCGTATGCATATGCACGCACTTCCATGTAAGGAAAAGCACGTATATGTTGGAAAACTTACCTTTGGTCCGTGGCGGTTAGTCCTTGGAATTTGAACCTATGGTTTTTGGACCATGGCATCTCGACAGACGTGTTGATCCCTAGTATTGAGTTGATGGTATTGGTTTGTTATGGTTTTGGACCATGGTATTGAGCAAGGCCTAAGACTATAAAAGGAGAAGAAGATCATTAGGCAAAGCATGGAGAAAGTCTTGAATATCTGATGAAGGATGAGATCCAGTATGCAGGTTATGGGTTGCTTGATCTAAGCTAAGGAAGGATCTTACAAGTTGATGGAGAACAAGATCTAAGGATAGATCGGGATCAAATGGTTTGAAATGAACTATCTCTATATGATTGATTATGTTTATTCTAGATCTGTATACTGATGCATGTAATGATCTGAGCTGGGTATATCTTAAGTTTGAAATCGCTGCAAGTCATGTTTGAATATTTATAGATCTGTACGCGGGTTGGCTTTGGTGAAAGTGCGTATGTACGCGCGTTTGGTTCGTCCAAGTAGCGTATACCATTTAAGCTATGATTTTTGATGATATAGTTGGTTCTGAATAGTGTTGCAGAGTTCAGGGTTCTGCTCTGTGTTCTGGTGACTACTTTTGTTGACAGGGTTTCAGTGATTTAGTATTGGGTGCTTCAGAGTTTGATGATGCTAGTTTTTGTGTACTTCATATTATAGAGTTGTGCTTCAGTATATCCAGTCTGAAAATTTATGAAACGTTATACCTGGAGGAGAGAAGATTGTAGGTTGGCGCCTACGTACTAGTATCTTAGCTAGTAAAAGAACTATGGGGGTTGTAGCTCCCTTCCAGGAGAAGCTGGAGAATGAGAGAGGGTTGTAGCTCTCTGCAGGTTGCAGCCTGCATACTGGTAAATGACTGCACCAGTACATTTTAAAAGAAGTTTCTTATTAAAGGAAGATAGAAACAAATTGCAGCAGGTGGTTTTCACCCACATTGGGTTTCCACCTTATATCATGGTGTTCATGTGTGCTTCTTGTGTGTGATGATTTGTTCTGTTTATTGCTTCTGTTCACTATTCATATGGTTAATGAAGTTCTTATGCATTATCTAAAGATCAACATGTAATGGATTATTTGACTTATAAATAATCTGGATATACGCTAGTTTCTTTAGAGACAGTCGCATATACACGCGGATATCCTTAACTGAAGTAGCGTATATGAATATGAGTAAGAAAATGAAAAAGTTTTACTGATCTGATAATACTAATTCACCCCCCCCTCTCAGTATTATTTCCAACAATTGGTATCAGAGCAGGTCCTTTGGTAGAAGCTTGATCGCTTGAAGGAGATTCGTGGAACAATGGGAAAGAAGCTTAAGAAGAAAGCTCCGAAGAAGAAGAAGACATCTCAGAAGAACTATGACAGTGGGAGAATTGATTGGGGATTAGGAATAAGAAGCTCTTCAGATTCAGATTCAGATTCAGATGAACTATCAGGTATGAATTTTCTATCCCTTGATGTTCCAGCTATCTTTCCAAATGGAAGAGATGAAAGTGATAGTGAAACAACTGAACTTGCTCTTATGGGTGAAGAAGAAAGATATCAAATAGAGGCAAAATTTAAAAGGCTTTCAGACATAATCAAAGATCAACAAGATCTTTTGAACAAAAGGGAATGTGAAACAACTGAGCTTGCTCTTATGGGTGAACAAGAGAGATATCAAATAGAGGCAGAATTTAAAAGGCTTTCAGACACAATCAAAGATCAACAAGATCTATTGAACAAAAGGGAATGCGACTTCAAAGAAGAAACTACCAAACTGAAAGCCAACTTGAAGTTATTCATGGACAAATATCTAAAGTTGCTACATGACAAACCAGAGGAAGAAAGCAAGATAAGGAAGTCCTACAAGGACAAACTTCAAAAGATTCATGATGAAGTAACATCTCTAAGAAAAGAAGCCAATGAAAACAACACAACAATCAAGAATCTCAGAGATAGATCCAGTGATTATGAAAGTCTTGAAGCTAAAACCCTCTCACTAAAAGAAGAACTTGAAGAAGCCAAAAGGAAGAATAAAGATCTACTCCAAACTATTGAAAAACAGGAATCACAGCTGGAA
>APFE031516038.1:45178-74962 GCA_000404065.3 Pinus taeda | reverse complement strand
CAGAGTTCGTCAAATGCTGCAGAATGTAAATGAAGAACAAGAAAAGGAGATACTCAATCTAAGGCAACAAGTGGAAGAAGGAAGAAACTCAGAAGAAATTTTGAAGAAGCAATGTCTTGAAAGGGAAGAGCAACATCAAGTTGAGGTAAAGATCTTGAAAGGTAAATTAGAAGAAAAGGATAAACTATTATGATTTCAAGATAGTACTAAAGTCTTGGATGATATCCTTAGTAGTCAAAGGTCTCCTGCTATCAAGACTGGACTTGGTTTTCATGAATCGGTTGAAGGAGAATCTAGTGCACAAGGTGAAGCAAGGAACTCTAAAGAGAAATCTAAAATGATCAACAAGGAGATAAGAGGTCAACCCCATCAACAACCAAGGAAAGAAATTCTTAAAAGAAAATCTTTTACTCCTTACTATGGAAGTAATAGTCGGCCATCTACTTAGAGGAATAATATTGAATGTTATGAATGTCATAATCTTGGACATGTTGCAGCTAGTTGCAGAAGAAGAAGAGTTCAAGACCATCATGCAGAAAGATCATCTCATTCAAGGTACTTTAATGGATATTGTTTTTCTTGCAATATGTATGGTCACAAAGCTGTTGATTGTTACAGGAGGAATATGAAACATATGAGATGTTATGCATGTAACAAGTTTGGACATATAGCAAAGGAGTGCAGGAAGAAGTTTCGGACACCACACCAAAAGGAGAAAACATCAACATGCTTGAAAGTGTGGAAGAAGAAGGAAGTTCAGTCAGAAAGATGTGGCACAACACAGGATACTCAGCACAGCACAGACATAACTGACTCAGGGGGAGCTGAAAGTGTTAATCTTCAGTGCCCTAAATCTCATACGCAAGTTTCATAAATTAAAGTCGCGTATATATGCGAGTTATACACTGCAAAGTCGCGTATATGTCAGTCTGAAGAAAAGCAGTGGGGATAGGCTCAGAAAAGGGGTCTGATATGTTTCAGTCCATTATTTGCTCTATTGGTTATAGTTACAGTCTGCTGAGGATGTGTGGAAATGTCTTGTTACTTGTGAGATGTTTAGAAGTGTTTTGATCCTAACTTGATGATGATGATGTCCTGATGCTTATTTCTGATATATGCATGATCAGATCTAACAGTAAATAGATGGCACAGGTTGAGGGGAGAATATGCCTTTAATAATGCATTGTTGGCATTATGGTTAATAGTTTTTGGTGGTGATGCTTATATGGCTAAAATAATGCATCTTGCTATGATGTGGTTATGAGTTGTCCATGATAAAATATCATATGACTCTTGGGGTTACATAGTTGATGTTCAGATCATATTTGTAGATTGATGGTGCATATATGATGCTTACATGGTGATCTTCATAAGAATAAGTACAAAGCTTGAATCCACAATATCATTACTTGATGATGAGTCTCTCATATGCTGCTGTCATCATATGCATAAAGATCATATAATACAGTTATGATGCAGGATTCCTATAGTTCTTGGTGATCATGTGGATGAGGATTGTTGACATTGATGATATAAAGAAGCCTTGACAAAATCTTGAACTCTAGATACTTAGTGTTGGATACATGGAATTATTGGAGATATGCCCTTACCTATATAATGATACGTTGATTCTCACATATGTTGATTGATGATTATCAGATGAGGGATATTCGCGTGTAATGTTACATGGATGATCATGCAAATCTTGATGATGATGACTATGGTGTTTTTCACATATGATATCATGTGAATGACTTATGATGATGTATTGATGTAGACATACCTTGGTACAGGACACTTGCAGGTTGCTGATATATAAAAGAGGTTGTACGCGAGTTTTATGAGGTATATCTGCGTATATACGCAAGATTCTGTGGATACAGTCGCGTATATGTTGGTTTGAATAAAATCAGTGGACCAGACTCTGGGTGAGAAGAGTCTGATATGGGTCTGACAGAAACCATCTGGCACAGGTTTAGGGGGAGCAGATTAACTTCTAATAATGCATTGTTGGCATTACCTTAGAAGCTCTTGGCTCACGTACACAAGCTGTTTTGGTTAGAACAGGTACAGAAGGAGATCATGGTTGCTGATCTGAAATGTGCTTGACAGATGTTGCTGCTATCAGTTATTGGTGACTTTCATAAGTCTTGCTCTAGATATTTTGTCTCTATGTCATGTATCTCTGTTATGATGTCAAGGTTATGTAACGACATATGTTTGTTTCCCCACTATGCCTGGGATGGATGTTTTATCTCTTATATGGTGTCAAGGTCATGCAACGGCCTATGTTGGTTTCCCCACTATGCCTGGGATGGATGATGTAATGTTCTTGCTTTATCATGTGTAAACTTTTGATCCCCACTTGGTTGGGTAGATGATCCCCACTTGTTTGGGTGATGGATGCTTGTATTGAGTCTTTTGGTGATAGGAAGGTCCAGTATGATGTATAGAGTCATGTTCTTCTTGTAGAACATTTTTTTTTGCAGATCTTGCTTATGCTCAAAGGGAGCATGAACATCATATTTCAGCAGTACAAAGACTCTGCATGTACTCAGGGGGAGTATGGACAGATTGGTACACATTGGCATATACAAAGGGGGAGCTCGTTCAGAGATTTCAGCAGGTACTCAAGGGAAGTATGACCAACAGAATGCTTATCTTGAAAAGAGAATATCTTGGTTCACCCTTTGCCCTTGATGTCAAAGGGGGAGAGTGATTTGGTTTTGTTGCCATCAAGTCCAAAGGGGTAGATTGTTGGCATTATGATGCATGTGTTGTACTTGATGGCAACCCTCTCATAGAAGATCATCTCACTTACATATACTTAGATGAATCTACAGAAGAGATATCAGATGCGACTGAATGCATGAGATGCAGGACAACTAAAAGGAATCAGATAATAGATCTAAGAGTGATAAGTTAGCTTTTCCATCAAGTCCAAAGGGGGAGATTTTTGGAATTATGATACAAGTGTTGTCCTTGATGGCAAGATGACAGATTATAGTGCAGCAGATCAGTAGCAAAGAATTGATGATCAGATTACAAAGAATGAAGAAAGCTGAGTATACACGCAGGTTGACTATATACCAAGTTGCATACAGATGTAGGTTATACGCAGGTTCACTATGTACCAAGTCGCGTATATACGTAGGTTCGCTATATACCAAGTAGGGTATACACGCAGGTTATACTCGCAAGTTCTCTATATACAAAAATGCGTATACACGCGGGATTGTTGATCAGAAGTTGTAAGGAAAAGCGCGTATATGTTGGAAAAATTACCTTTGGTCCGTGGTGGTTAGTCCTTGGAATTTGAACCTATGGTTTTTGGACCATGGCATCTCGACAGACGTGTTGATCCCTAGTATTGAGTTGATGGTATTGGTTTGTTATGGTTTTGGACCATGGTATTGAGCAAGGCCTAAGACTATAAAAGGAGAAGAAGATCATTAGGCAAAGGCATGGAGAAAGTCTTGAATATCTGATAAAGGATGAGATCCAGTATGCAGGTTATGGGTTGCTTGATCTAAGCTAAGGAAGGATCTTACAAGTTGATGGAGAACAATATCTAAGGATAGATCGGGATCAAATGGTTTGAAATGAACTATCTCTATATGATTGATTATGTTTATTCTAGATCTGTATACTGGCGCATGTAATGATCTGAACTGGGTATATCTTAAGTTTGAAATCGCTGCAAGTCATGTTTGAATATTTATAGATCTGTACGCGGGTTGGCTTTGGTAAAAGCGCGTATGTACGCGGGTTTGGTTTGTCCAAGTAGCGTATACCATTTAAGCTATGATTTTTGATGATGCAGTTGGTTCTGAATAGTGTTGCAGAGTTCAGGGTTCTACTATGTGTTCTGGTGACTACTTTTGTTGACAGGGTTTCAGTGATTCAGTATTGGTGCTTCAGAGTTTGATGATGCTAGTGTTTCTGTACTTCAGATTATAGAGTTGTGCTTCAGTATATCCAGTCTGAAAATTTATGAAACGTGGTACCTGGAGGAGAGAAGATTGTAGGTTGGCGCCTACGTACTAGTATCTTAGCTAGTACAAGAACTATGGGGGTTGTAGCTCCCTTCCCGGAGAAGCTGGAGAACGAGAGAGGGTTGTAGCTCTCTACAGGTTGCAGCCTGCATACTGGTAAAGGACTGCACCAGTACATTGTAAAAGGAGTTTCTTATTAAAGGAAGATAAAAACAAATTGCAGCAGGTGGTTTTCACCCACATTGGGTTTCCACCTTATATCATGGTGTTCATGTGTGCTTCTTGTGTGTGATGATTTGTTCTGCTTATTGTTTCTGTTCACTGTTCATATGGTCAATGAAGTTCTAATGCATTATCTAAAGATCAACATGTAATGGATTATCTGACTTATAAATAATCTGGAAATATGGTAGTTTCTTTAGACACAGTCGCGTATACATGCGGATATCCTTAACTGAAGTAGCGTATATGAATCTGAGTAAGAAAATGAAAAAGTTTTACTGATATGATAATACTGATTCACCCCCCCCCCCCCCTCTCAGTATTGTTTCCAACATCCCATGTTTCACCTGCAAATATACACAAATTATCAGATTTAAAATTATGTGTCCTTTTGGTCTCACTTGCAGTTTTAGTCTTCAAGTCTTCATCTCCACCTAGAACTTCACCCTGTTTTGCTTCACAAATGGAAACTTCCATTTCCAACTTCGCTTCTTTGAGTTCTTCCACCAGAAACTTCACTTGCCTCTATTGTAGCCTTCTCTGTAACTTAGGCCATTTCACTGCCTTTTTCCTCAAGACCCAACCTTGTCTTTGGTTTTCCTCTAGTATCATCCAAAATACAATGAGTTGTTCCCTTAACTCAGCAACCTCCATGTCAATCACCTCTTAACTCATCCTCTTGCCATTTTCCTTGGCATCCTCCTTCTTCACTTCTCTTCTGTTGTGGTCTTCCTCATAAAATATTCTATGACTATCAATAGTCATCTTCTTCTCCAACTCTATGAGTTCTTCAGTCACTCATTATGAGCTGCATAAGTCTTGGCAAGAACAAGTCCTCCCTACTGCATGATACCTCACTAAGCTTCTCTCCTCTGAGCTCAGTCTTTTGGCATTTTTCTGGTTCTCTCCTCTGGAACCATATGAGAACTCCATGACCTATACTTCAACTCATCTACACTTTTGAGAACACAATTGTCATCTTGTATTTCAAACACAAATGAAATACTAGGTTCTACCATTCTCTCTCAGAAATGCTTACTAACTTCCTTCATCACTGCTCTTTAGGCTATGATCTTCTTGGTGAGATGCTTCACTAATTACTATTACTTGAAAATCGATGATATTTAAACAAACATCATTCCAAGTTTTCAAAAGCTTGTTGCTACCAAATTTCTATGGCCACTTTAAAATGACTCTTCTCACCTTCCTTCTAAGAGCACTCTTTTCCTCTCTGTCCAATCTTTAGTTGGATTCTTCAGGTTCACTGCCACTTGTTTTTCTAGTCTTTCATTCAGTTTGTTATTTAGAACAGATACAACTTTCCTTGTCTGTCTTCTATCAATCCTTACTCTGTCTTTAACCTGCAAAATGCAAACTAGGTTTAAATAAAACAATACATGTATGATTTCACAAGTCGTCTCCATCCACTCTTCACATTTGAGTGAACCTCCATTTTCCTCAAGAAAACAAACATCACTATGCTTTCTTTATTCTTCTGTAATCTCTTTTTAAGTGTATCACTTACTCTCATCTTATGTCATGCCTTCTACTTATTAGATTCAAATAGCTTGATCTCCTCTTCCTTTCACAATCACACTTGCATTTTGCACAATTCTACTTTAATTAAAAAGAGCTTTAATGAGCTCTGATACCAAATGATATAGCCTAAGATGCAAATACCATAATTATGTAGCCTAATCCGCATATACCAACATTATGCAAGAAAAATCACATGCCATATACATGTCCTGAAATTAATCACCTGATCCATGGTGAAATCCTTCACAATTCAAGGTTTAAGTCTTTAAGCGGAAATATATTCAGTTCTAACTATCCAAAGTCTAAACTTTAATAAGACTTCAATTGAAACCTTATACACCCTTCATATCCTTTATTCAGTTCTCATTCGCCGCGCATATTAACCATACCATTTAACTCTGGCCTCAGTTAACCCAACATTAAACATAACACCTTACTTCCGCTTATTTCTATTAAAATTCTCGTATAATCGAAATATTACATCAACACACTTAACCTTACCTTTATGCCATTGTTCAACATTTTGCACATATATATCGATGCTTGCTTTATCAAATTCTACCTCCACCATTGATTTCACTCCTTCAGATCAACAGCTATCGCGTGATCTCCAACTTTAACCCATTTTCTGCCAGAACTCAAAGCAGCTAAAATTCTTTGAATAATTCATTGGGTCCACTAGGAATGTTAACTTGCATGCACATTTCCGCACGATTACTGTCTGATTAATCACTAAATGAACAATCACGATTATTGGAACTCAACGAGGTTTTAACCTTGTTGTATAAATCCTCATCACATTTGAATTCCAAATTAACCTCCGCATGTGTTAGCATGCGATATCCGTTTGATCAATCACCCAATGGATGGCTACAGTCTATCTAAACTTCAATTGGATTTATTCATAGTTCATAATTTTCTCGGGTCCATTTTTAATTACTACTTACGACTTTGATACCGCGCGAGAAACAACTTCCTGCCTACGAAAACTGCCTTTACATTCTGATTAATGCCCATGCATCTTCACCATGTGATGACCGGGGATCTCTTTCCATCGGACGACTACAATATTTTCTCCACCATTCTTTATTTGTCGTTATTATCCGTCGATCTAGACGATCTGACAGTTTCCGCTGTGCTAGTCAATCAACCCCAATCTTGATTGAAACCCTCCTCTGTTCACTTATTGGTGGAATTGAATTAAAAATACATTTATCTCTGTGCTCTATCCTTCTCAATTTCATTTGCACACACATATCTTATGCAACAACACTTTGTTTATAAAGAATTAAAATCTAGTCACATATGTACTCTACATAGGGTTGATATCAAATTTCTGTATTCATAAACAAGTATTTACACAAGTTCTTCTCTCAGGCCCGATTTCCAATATCGGTGGCCTCTGTTTCCCTATCTTCCCGTACGCTTACAATCAAGCTCTATCTAATCTCTGAATTCTAATTCACACTTTAACCAACTAACTCTTCCTATTCCTTTTAAGCCTACATTTATACAAAGAGTTCTATGAATCAATTCTAGTTTAGATCCTTAATAATTTCAACTAAATCCTAAGAATCCTCTCAATCCCAGAAATTTTGAACTAATTCTTAATTTAAGATCAACAATTAATTTCCAATCTATCAATCCTGATGAACTCTCAACTATCCCAATTCTCTCATGTTCCCCTTCATTCAAGAACATTTACAATATGCCTCTCACTACTTAATTAGATCCTATTCTCAAAAAATCACTCAAAAACATTAAAATTACATTAATTTGATGCATAAGAAACCAACTTCCTTAAAAAACAAGACCCCCTATGTCTACTAAAATATAATGATATTTCTGAGCCGAATTCTCTAGCATCAAACTCCCAAGGTTCAAAACATTCATGACCTCCTAATCATGTGTTCTCATGTGTTAATAAAAAAAACCACCAAGGTCCCAAAATTTAGTTTATAACTGCCCAAATGCCTTGCACCTTTTCTGATGTTGTATATATGTTGTCTTCTAGTTCTTCTTCCTCTCTTTAATCAGTTTCAAATTTTGATTGATCACTCCTCCTATTGTCATTTTCTTCAACTTGGACTGCTTCATCATCAACTACCATAATTCTTTTATCTCCATCTCCATCACATCCTTGAGTAGGTAACAAATATTGCTTTTATTACTCTGCCACTTGTTGTTTTACTCTCTCCACTCATCTTCAACCTGTTGTTTACTTTCTTTAGCTTTTTCTACTTCAACTTTTTCTATTACTATTGAGATTGCTCCAGGTACTTCTGTAGATAATGCTTCGACCCAAACTTCCTAAATATCCTTGAAGATATCTCCCTCAGAAACATCTATTTTCTTCTCCTTGTCTGCTAATTCACTTTCCAATCATTTAGTGTTTTCGTTCCATGGGATAAGTACTATTATGGAATCTTCCTTTTCCTCCTTCATATCCTCAACAACAAATTATTCTCATGGTCTGACAATATCCTCACTAACCAAATGGGCATGTGCTCCCCCTTGGCTGTCCTCATGAGACAACATAGTCTCATTCTCCATCAAAATGAAATTCTGATCTTTCCTCTTTGAAATGTCTTTGTACATTTCCTCCATCTTCATGTCAACTTCAAGTGACTTCCTATCACCTGATTCTCCTTTATCCATATCACAATCTTTGTGTCTAACTTCATCTCTTTGGTCTTCATGCTGAACTTGTCCTCTATTAAGTAGTGCATCTATATACATCTTCTGTACTAGTTCAAAATTATCTTCCTCTGAGAAGTATTCATCATCATATATTGGCTTACAATCTTCTTCAATTTATATGATACATGTAGAAGATTTTCCATCTTTATCTACTTCAAAACCTACCTTCTTATACCAATTATGAGAAACATGATATCCTTTTACCAACATCATTTCTATTTTATCATTACACATGAGACATTTATTAGGCTTCTCATCTTCCTTAACATGTATAATAGTTTGCAATAATTGTTCTTCATTTGCTAAATCTGCAACCACACACAAAATGTCAGAAATAAAAACATTAGGCCAATCAACTTTACTCATCATCATATCCATTTGTTGATCTGAACTCTTCAAAGAGCTCATGAGACTTCTTGCAAGTCTCTATTCCTCCTCATTCTCCAAACAACTTATAATATCCTCAATATATCTCTTCTCAACATCATCTGCTTCAACGATGCCTTCCTACTCTTTTCCACTTTAGTAAACTTCTTCATTCTCATTCAGTTCTAATTCGAGAACCTAAACACTTACTCTTTGGTTTTCTAGCCTTTTCTCCACAAGTCTTAAATCATGCCATAAATTTTCCATCTCACTTGGGATTCCTGCTAAAAGCTCTGTACAATCCTCACTATCTTCTTCTTTGTCACGAGTATAATTTCTTGGTGACACTACTTCTTCATTCTCGATTAGAATAAAATTTTGACCCTACATCTCTGTGATAGTTTTAGATGTCTATCCATCACTCTTCCTTTGGCCATCTAAGAAAATAAATTTCTCTTTGCCTTACTAATAACAAATTCTTTATCATAACATATAACTATCTCATCTCTACTAGATATATTTCCTTTACTAACAAAGGAATTTATGAACACCTTCTACTGTAATAACTCAACTTGATCTTCATTTGAAAGATAGTCACATCATACTTTTCTTGGCAAATTTCAACTTCACTTAAGACAGTTCCATAGGATGGTTTCTCTTCTACAATACCTACATTCACATACAACTTGTTAGTTTTAAAACACCAGACCTCATGTTCTGACTTGATGATTCAATCACCAAATCCTTTACATGAGTCGGAAATATTTCGATGGTCTGCTCTTTAATCTCAACAATCCCTTCACTTGGTTTCTTGATATCCTTCCCTACTTCTTCTTGCTTTTGGCCATCATCATGAGTGAAACTTCCTATGCTTTTAGTCTTTGCAATATGTTGAAAAGTAAAACTTTTCCCCAACTGATTACAGACATTTACACGATACCTATCTATCTCATCCTCTTCCAAAACAAAATTTAGATTCTGCCTATCTTCTTCCTCCTTTATGATAGTATCAACAAATTGTCCTTTCTCCCATGTTTCACCTCAAAAAATACACAAATTATCAGATTTAAAATCATGTGTCCTCTTGGTTTCACTTGAAGGTAGTCTTCATCTCCACCTAGAACTTCACCATGTTCTACTTCACAAATGGAAAATTCCATTTCCAACTCAGCTTCTCTGAGCTCTTCCACCAACCACTTCACTTGTCTTTGTTGTAGCCTTCTCTATAACTTAGGCCATTTCACTGCCTATTTCCTCAAGACCCAACCTTGTCTTTGGTTTTCCTCTAGTATCATCCTTAATACATTGAGTTATTCTTTTAACTCAACAATCTCCTTGTCAATCTCCTCTTGACTCATCCTCTTGCTATTTTCCTTGGCATCCTCCTTCTTCAATTTTCTTCTGCTGTCATCTTCCTCATAACCTCTACTATGACTATTAGTAGTCATCTTCTTCTCCATCTCTATGAGTTCTTCACTCACTCACTATGAGTTGTACAAGTCTCTGCAATAGCAAGTCCTCCCTACTGCATGATACCTCACTAAGATTCTCTCCTTTGAGCTTAGTCTTTTGGTATCTTTCTGGTTCTCTCCTCTAGAACCATATGAGCACTCTAGGCTCTAGAATTCAACTCATCTACACTTTTGAGAACACAACTATCCTCTTGTATTTCAAACACAAATGATATACTAGGTTCTACCACTCTCTGTCAGAAACCCCTACTGGCTTCCTTCATCATTTCTCTTTAGGCTGTGATATTCTTGCTGAGATGCTTCACTAATTATTGTTATCTACATATCAATGATATTTAAACAAATAGCATTCCAAGCTTTCAAAAGGCAGCTACTGCCAAATTGCTATGGCCACTTTAAAATGATTTTACTCAGCTTCCTTCTGAGAACACTCTTGTCCTCTTTCTCTAACCTTCAGTCAGATTCTTCAGGTTCACTGCCACTTTTTTTCCCAGTCTTTCATTCTCTTTGTTCTTTAGAACACACAGAACTTTCCTTGTTTGTCTGCTTCTATCAATCTTTACTTTGTCTTTAACCTGCAAAACTCAAAGTAGAGTTAAATAATACAATACCTGTAAAATTTCACAAGCAATCTCCATCTACTCTTCACATTTGAGTGAACCTCCATTTTCCTCAAGAAAAAAAAAACACCGTGCTTTATTCATGATTATGCAATATCTTATTAAGAGTATCACTTACTCTCATCTTATGTCATGCCTTCTACTTATCAGATTTAAAAAACCTGATCTCCTCTTCCTTGTACAATCACACTTTCATTCTGCACATTTCTGCTTTAATTAAAAAGAGATTTAAGCAACTCTGATACCAAATGATATATCCTAAGCTACAAATACCATAATGATGCAGCCTAACCTGCATATACCCACATTATGCAAACACAATCACGTGCCATATACATGTCCCAAGATTAATCACTTGATCCATGGTGAAAACCTTCATAATTCAAGATTTAAGTCTTTAAGCGGAAATATATTCGGCTCTAACTATCCAAAGTTTAAACTTTAATACACCTTCAAGAAAAACCTTATACACCCTTCATAACCTTTGGTTAAATCTCATTCACTGCGCATATTAACCATACCATTTAACTCTGGTCTCAGTTAACCCAACATTAACCATAACACCTTACTTCTGCTTATTTCTATTATAATTCTCGTATAATAGAAATATTACATCAACACACTTAACCTTAACTTTCCACCATTCTTCAACACTTTGCACATATATCGATGCTCGTTTTATCACATTCTACCTCCATCATTGATTTTAGTCCTTCAGATCAACGACTATCCCGCTATCTGCAACTTTAACCCACTTTCCACTGGAACTCAAAGAGGTTAAACTTCTTTGAATAATTCATCGGGTCTGCCAGGAATGTTAACCTACATTCACTTTTCCACTTTATCACCATCCGATTAATCACCGAATGATTGGTCATGATTATCGGAGCCCAATGAGGTTTTAACCTTGTGGTATAAACCCTCGTCGCGTCCAACTGCCAAATTAACTTCCGCGCTTGTTAGCACGCAATATCTATCCGATCAATGACCCCATAGATGGTTGTGATATATCTAGACATCAAATGGATTTAGTTGTAGTTCATAACTTTCTCGGGTCCATTTTTTAATTACTACTTATGGCTTTGTTACCTTGCAAGAAACGGCTTCTCGCATACGAAAAATGCCTTTCCATTCTGATTGATGCCCATGCATCTTCACCACACGGTGACCATGGATCTATTTCCATCAGACAACTACAATATTTTCTCCACCATTCCTTGTTCACCATTATTTTCCATCGATCTAGATGATCCGATGGTTTACATTGTGTTAGTCAATTGACCCCAATCTCGATTGAAACTCTCCTTCATCCGCTTATTGGTGGAACTATGTTAAACACACATTTATCTCTTCATTCTATCCTTCTCGATTTTGTTTGCACACACATAACTTATGCAACAACACTTCGTGTATAAAGAATTACAATCCAGTCACATATATACTCTACACAGGGTTGAAATCGAATTTCTGTATTCGTAAACAAGTATTTACATAGGTTCTTCTCTTAGCCCGGATTTCCAAATAGTGGCCTCTATTTCCCTATATTCACGTAGGCTTACAATCAATCTCTATCTAATCTCTGAATTCTAATTCACCCCCTAAACAAATAACTCTTCCTATGCCTTTTAGGCCTAAATTTATACAAAAGGTTCTATTAACCAATTTTGGTTCAGATCCTTAATAATTTCAACTAAATCCTAAGAATCTTCTCAATCCCTTAAATTATGAACTAATTCCTAATTAAAATCTACAATTAATTTCCAATCTATCAATCCCTGTGAACTCTCAACTATCCTAATTCTCTCATATTCCCCTTCATTTGAGAACATTTACATTATGCGTCTCACTACATAATTAGATCCTATTCTCATAAAATCACTCAAAAACATTAAAATTACATTAATTTGATGCATAGGAAACAAAATTCCTTAAAACAAAAGACTCGCCTATGTCTACTAAAATACAATGATATTTCTAAGCCAAATGCTCCTACATCAGACTCCCAAGGTTGAAAACATTCATGATCCCCTAATCATGTGTTCTTATGTGTTAACAAAAAAGAACCTCCAAGGTCCCAAACGTTAGTTTGTAACTACCCAAATGCCTTGCACCTTTGTTGCTGCTGAATACCTTATGTCTTCTCGTTCATCTTCCTCTCTTCAATCAGTTCTAATTGATCACTCCTCCTATTGTCATTTTCCTCAACTTGGACTATTTCATCATCAGCTTCCATAATTCTTCAATCTCCATCTCCTGCACTTCCTTGAGCTGGTAACAAATATTGCTTTTATTACTCTACCACTTGTTGTTGTACTTTATCCACTCATTTTCAACCTTTTGTTTACTTTTTTCAGCGTTTTCTACTTCAACTTTTGCTATTACTCTTGAGATTTCTCCAGGTACTACCATAGATATTTCTTCGACCCAAACTTCCTAAATATCCTTGAAGATATCTCCCTCGGCAACATCTATTTTTTGCTCCTTGTCTATAAATTCACTTTCCAATGAGTTAATATTTTCATTCCATGGGCTAAGTACTATCATGGAATCTTACTTTTCCTCCTTCATATCCTCAACAACAAATTCTTCTAGTTGTCTGCCAGTCTTCTCATTAACCAAATGTGCATGTGCTCCCCCTTAGTTTTCCCCATGAGAGAACATAGTCTCATTCTCCAACAGAATGCAATTCTGATCTTGCCTCTTTGAAATGTCTTTACACATTTCTTTCATCTTCATGTCAACTTCAAGTGACTACCTATCACCTGGTTCTCCTTTATCCATATCAAAATCTCCGTGTTTAACTTCATCTCTTTGCCCTTCATGTTGAACTTGTGGTTTATTAAGTAGTGCATCTATATACATCTTTTGTACTAGTTCAAAATTGTCTTCTTCTGAGAAGTATTCATCCTCATATATGGGCTTACAATCTTCTTCAATTTATATGATACATGTAGAAGATTTTCCATCTTTATCTACTTAAAAACCTGCCTGGTTATACCAATTATGAGAAACATGATATCCTTTTACCAACATCATATCTAATTTATCATTACACATGAGACATCTATTAGGCTTCTCATCTTCCTTAACATGTATAATAGTTTGAAATAATTGTTCTTCATTTGCTAAATCTGGAACCACACACAAAAATTTCAGAAATGAAAACATTAGGCGTATCAACCGTACTCATCATCATATCCATTGGTTGATCTGAACTCTTCAAAGAGATCATCAAACTTCCTGCAAGTCTCTCTTCCTCCTCATTCTCCAAACAACTTATAAGATCCTCGATAGATCTCTTCTCAACATCATTTGCTTCAATGATGCCTTCCTGCTCTTGTCCACTGTATTGAACTTCTTCATTCTCATTTAGTTCTGATTTTACAACCTGAACACTTACTCTTTGGTTTTCTATCCTTTTCTCCAAAAGAATTAAGTCATGCCATAAATTTTCTATCTCACTTGGTATTCCTGCTAAAAGCTCTGTACAATCCTCACTATTTTCTTCTTTGTCACAAATATAATTTCTTGGTGACACTACTTCATTCTCGATCAGAAAAAATTATGACCCTCGACCTCTATGATAGTTTTAGATGTTTATCCATCGCTCTTCATTTGGCCATCTAAGAAAAGAAATTTCTCTTTTCCCTTACCAATGCCAAATTATTTGTCATAAGATATAACTGTCTCATCTCTACTAGAGATATTGCCTTTACTAAAGAAGGAATTTATAAACTCCTTTTGTTGTAATAACTCAACTTGATCTTCATTTGCAAGACAGTAATCATCATACTTTTCTTGGAAACTTTTAGCTTCACTTAAGACAGTTCCATAGAATGGTTTGTCTTCTACAGTACCTGCATTCACAAACAACTTGTTAGTTATAAAATCACGAGACCTCATGATTTGACTTGATGATTCAATCACCAAGTCCTCCTGCTATTCCAAGTCCTTTATATGAGTCAGAACAATTTCGATGGTCTGCTCTTCAATCTCATCAAGTCCTTCACTTGATTTCTTGATATCCTTCCCCACTTCTTCTTGCTTTTAGCCATAATCATGAGTTGAACTTCCTCTACTTTCAGTATTTTCAATATGCTAAAAAGTAAAACTTTTCCCCAACTATGTATAGACATTTACATGAGAACTATCTATCTCATCCTCTTTCAAAACAAAATTTAGATTCTGCCTATCTTGTTCGTCCTTTATGACAATATCAAAAAATTGTCCTTTATCCCATGTTTCACCTACAAAAATACACAAATTATCAGATTTTAAATCATGTGTCCTTTTGGTCTCACTTGAAGTTTCAGTCTTCAAGTCTTCATCTCCACCTAGAGCTTCACCATGTTATGCTTCACAAATGGAAACTTCCATTTCCAACTCAGCTTCTCTGAGCTCTTCCACCAGCCACTTCACTTGCCTCTCTTGTAGTCTTCTCTATAACTTAGGCCATTTCACTGCCTTTTTCCTCAATACCCAACCTTGTCTTTGGTTTTCCTCGAGTATCATCCTTAATACATTGAGTTGTTCTTTTAACTCAACAATCTCATTGTCAATCTCCTCTTGACTCATCCTCTTGCCGTTTTCCTTGGCATCCTCCTTCTTCTGCTTTTGTCTTCCTCATAACCTCTACTATGACTATCACTAGTCATCTTATTCTCCATCTCTATGAGTTTTTCACTTACTCACTATGAGCTTTACAAGTCTTTGTAATTGCAAGTCCTCCCCACTACATGATATCTCACTAAGCTTCTCTCCTTTGAGCTTATTCTTTTGGCATCTTTCAGGTTCTCTCCTTTGGAACCATATGAGCACTCCATTCTCTAGACTTCAACTCATTGTTGTGGAGGTAAATACCCTCTGCGGATAGAGGCGATCCCTACTAGCCCAAATGGGGTCTAACAACAATCAAGCAAAGCTACCACGCAGGTTCCTAATTGCAAATTAAAGGCCAATGATGAGGGCCTACCTGGATTCCAATGCTAGTACTTGTAGAAGAGTCAATGCTCCCGTTCCTTTGCTCCGGCCAGTCATGATCCCCACGATCTCCATGAATGGACACCTGCACATGCAAAGAACAACACATGCACAAGAATAATATCCAATAGATGCAACTATATATCAGTCAGAAAGGATATAACTCATCACCATTACAAATAAAAATAAGAGTGGAACAATAATAATAGTCGTCTATTATTGATAAACAAAGAAGAATACAACCATAGTTCTGACGTCAAATCCTCCTTTGGCTGGGTGATCAGCAACACATGTCTTACAAAGCTTGTTGGGAATGGGAACAAGCCTCTCTCTCCTTGGTTATTTGGACAAGAATCTCCTTACTTTAGATATAGCCTTATGGGAATGAAGAAGGCTTCTTGTAGCATGAACTTAGCAATCCTCAAACTTTGGGACTTTGGAACTTGGAACTAGAACTAGCTTTTCAAAGGCAAAAGGACAAGCTTTTATAGAGAGAGGAGAAGGAGTTAGGATCATCCACAATATTCATGGGATTGGCTTTATCACTAAGAATCTTCCATGAGAGGTGGCAAACCACTTCCCTCCTATGGAGATTCGAAGCCAAACTAAACCAACTCAAGATAGATTTAGTTTATGAGTGGGTTAGGAAGAACCTTCGGATGTTGGTTTGTTAAAAACACTACCCATTTTGACTGGCGCGAGTGCGACTTTGAGACAGAGCGCCAGCTGGTGCGCCTTATTTGGAGGATTTCCCCCATTGGCGCGAGTGCTGCACAATGAAACCACGCCAATGGAAAAAAGGCTGTTTTTATGGGTTTTTTGCAGGAGATGTCTTTAGGGCAAATCAAGTTCATGCTTAGGGGAATGTAATGCAAGTGTTTGGAGGTCATGTCACTTCTCACAGGTCCTGGAATGAGTCCTCCAAGATGTGGGAGAGGGGTAGCAAGGACGGTGACAAATTGTTGTGTAACAAATGCCCCCTAAAGCATGAGGCCAGAGAGAGAGAGGGGTGAAATGCTTTACAAGAACATGGCCAACCGAAAACACTGCCGCTGGAGAACCTGCATGGAGAAATACAACTGATATCTCAAGTACATGATGTATATGGTATGGGCACAACCATCCATAGTCGAGTACATAAAAACTAGATCCAAGGTATGGGCGTAGCCATCCAGTAACGATCGATAAACAGACTCAGGCATGGTCGCAGCCATCCAGTGAATGAGTCATGTAATGATCATAATAATCCACAAAATCAAAATGTGGATCCCAACATACAAAATCCAAGGTCTTGCACTCCATCTCCACCCAAACAAAGTACAAGTTCAAGCATGCGAATATGGGATTTGAAGTCGAACATGTAGGAACATCATCTGATTACCAGTCAATGATGAAAACTATTAACAGACGTGAGAGGTACCACCAATAATGAAAATGGCCCTCAAGGTACTATAGGTACAATCTACGACGTGTGAATCAGTGAGTCGACATCAAACACATGTAGAATCATTCGATTGGAGGCCAATGATGAAAACCTCACGTCGAAAAAGAAGAACCTGCCATTGAGGCATGTAAGCTCCAAGGCACTTGAAGGGAGTCTCTAGGTCAACTTCTTGGATAATGAGCTGAAGTCGACAGGAAGTGACCTTGATCGAAGGTGAGACATAGTGTTTCCCACATCATTGACACGAGATAGAGGAGGATAATATGTTTTGTGAATCAGGATTATGTGAGTTATCAGAGGGAGGTTGAGTATTTTGTAGAGGTCAACTTCTCTTGAACATATTAGTAGCACGATAGTGGACTTGGCAGTATTTGACATCAAATGATCAGAAGTCATGGTGACAAGGCAACGAGCAGATGAGAGGTCAAACAAGATCACCCAAACTGATGGAGGCAAGTGAAAAATGAAATGAGATGTCCGCACCTAGACACGAATGTAGACAAGTGCCATGTTCAAGAGCGACATATTGTCGACACGACAATGATTCTGGTTCCATTTTCCCCACCATTTCTGGCGAGTACCCCAGTTATTTTTATCAATCTTGACAGGGATATATGCTTGTAAAGCGTCATTTTGACAGAATCTGATGTCATTAAGTTTTAACGAGTCTGACAAAGGAAGAACTCGACGTTTTTTCATGTTTAGAGAGTTTGAAAAGACAACAGAAAAGTAAACTCTAGGGGTGTCCCTTTTCATAAAGTTGTGTCTCTCAAGCCTGAAAAAGTATAAAACAATGCTCGAAAGAACCGCCCGATCATTACGATCGAGGAGTACTTTTCATGATAAGTGATTTCGACCTGAAAAAGTAAAAAAGTGATCGAAACCACGTCATTTCGTAACCGTTAATGAACCTAAAACGACAAGGGTCTGATGATCTTTTCATCTTTACATGGTCAGAAAAGAGCTTAAAGGCAACCGCCTCTTGTTTACATTTAACGAGTCAAGAGGAATAACTCGGCAATCTTTTCATATTTAGATAGTCAGAAAAGAGCTGAAAGCAGACCTCCATTTCTATTCTCTTTAACGAGTCAAAAAAGGAAAAAATACTCGACAATCTTTTCATATTTTATGAGTCAGAAAAGAGCTTAAAGATGACTCATCCTAGAGGAATGAGTGGTATAAAGGGTAGCAACTAGTTCCAACAATGGTGGAACTGCTCAAAACATGTAATGGTCAAGAGACTGGCTAACAAAACCACTCTTAACTGTGGTCCCTCAGAAAAGGAAAACAAGCAAGTGAAAGCATATGATTGGCCAAAGAGATGGTGGCAATGGGATGAAAACAACCAAGGCTCATCTACCAGAATTTAGCGGATAAATACAGCAATCACGAGATGTAAAATGGGTATGGGTTCATTTTTACACAAGCTTGAACCATGGTGAACTTTGGTTGGATTCGGTTTCATGTTTACACAAGATTGAAACAAAAAACTATGCTCATTATAAGTTCGCATGCCCCCAGCATAATGATGCAACGCGGT
Organism: Pinus taeda; assembly: GCA_000404065.3. Taxonomy (NCBI): domain Eukaryota; kingdom Viridiplantae; phylum Streptophyta; class Pinopsida; order Pinales; family Pinaceae; genus Pinus; species Pinus taeda. The sequence continues at coordinate 56,084 of APFE031516038.1, read as the reverse complement.
ACATGCCCCCCAAGCTTCATTGCATTCAACAAAGTCGATGGAATGAAGGTTTACTTTCAAGATCTTGGAAAGACTCGACTTGTATTTTACGAGATCTTAATCAAAAGACTCGATTTGGAAAGGGAGTTGTTTCATATTTTAATGAGGTTGACACAGTAAAATAACTATCCTCATAACCCTTGTTTCATTTTTTTAAGAGCTTGACATAAGACAAGGAACTGTGCTCCAGGATCCGTGGTTCATTTTTTAACAAGGTTGGCATAGGAACAAACTATCCTCTGACCAGACCAATTTCATTTTTTTAAGGAGCTTGACATAGGAAGGCGAACTATGCTTCAAACGAACTTCATCATAATGAACAGGAAGTAGTTGCTTCCAAGAGTGCCACTCCCAATGGAAGGATAACATCTTGGAAGTCAGGACCCAATGCCCCCAGGACACTATGCACGGCGGTAGCATCTCTGGATACAGGCATGGGATAAGTAGCCACGTAGTTGACCTGCGATGGGGCAGAGACAACCAGTGGATAAAAACCAGGAGGGGATGAAAAGTGTGCAGGAGGCACTGGGGGACTAAAGAACGATAATTGACCGATAGTCACGATCCTTCCGTCGTGTGGAAAGAAAACCACACAAAAAAGTGAAGAGACAAGGGCCCCCATGGCATAAACATAGTCACGCCCAAGGAGAAGACTGAAATCTAAAGTGCCTTGGGTAACCAGTATGTTGATACAGACGGTTTTCCCTCCCAAAGTAATAGGGAACTTTAGAAGGATCCCTAATGGTTGACTGGTTCGTCTGTCAAACGCTAACAGATTCTGTGCAACTGTCACAAGCTGTGGGGAGCCCAAAGATTGCCAAGTAGTGGAAGGCATAAGACTGATAGATGCACCCTCATCCAAGATAATGCTAGGTACTGCCTTATCATAGGCATGTACTGTAGTTTGGAAAGGCACATGGGCTGGAAGGCGGAAAGTAGTCAAGTGACTCCAGTCAAAGGAAATGACTGAACTACTTGGTGGGGGAATCGTATGATTTCCCCCCTGCTCTGAAGAAGGACTCTCAGGATTAGCTGGGATAGGAGAGTCGTTTTCGGACTCAGGAGAATCTGATGAGACGAGAAGAACATGAGCATGACGCTCTTCCGAAACAGAGTGATCAACAGGCAGTGAACCCAAGTTGACACTCTCTCTGACAAATGGTTGGTCCCGAATAGGCTTAGCACAACCAAGTTCGAAAAGAGGAGGATGGACAAGAGAAAGATCTAAAGAAATCTCTTTGTCCATAGGGAGAGGATCTGAAGAGAGCCTCTGATAACCAACAGGAAGTTGCGGTGAAGAAGCTATAAGACTTTCCAAGACAGCAGAAGCTTTATCCATGAGCAGACAAAGGTGAAGGAGATGGTTGCCTTCACATAGCCTACAGGGGAATCGAATGTTCCCTTTCTTCTTGCCATAGCCACTTGATAGGGTAACATCACCATGAGCTCCAGAGGGTGATGAGGGGCAGGCTAGATCATGAGACCATACTTCTAAGACCTTAGGAAGGCCAGGAAAATCATGGAGAATATGGTCTCCCTTGCACAATTTACAAGGAAACTTAACCTTTTGCAGAGGAGCAGAAGGAGTTCCGACCTGAGCTATACTCAGGGCAACGGCTGCACTTTTAGCCTCTCGCTTAGGTGACTTATTATTCTTCATCTTCTTCTTCTTCTTCTTAGCCACCTGGTTACTTGAATGTAGATTTTCACGAGGCGAAGTAGAAGATGAAGACGTAGAAACAGGCAAAGAAGGGGAGAGGTCCACCTTGGAATCAACATGATGTTGCTCAGGTGGAGGAACTGATTGACCAATAGTTGAAACATTAGGGACCACAAAGGTTGAGAATGACCAAACACGCAACCCAATAGTTAACCCAGGAAGGGACAACGTTGCCATGTAAGGAGCACCAACATTCCCAAAAGGAGGAAAATGACCAGGATTCCCATCAGAGGGGATTCCGGGGTTGGTGAACTCTGGAAAAGTTGCCATCAAAACTGAAAATCACATACGTGGTTGAAAAAGAGTCAAGGCACACAATCCAATGGCCAACAAACAGAATCTAACAGGGCGTGTGATCGCGGGCGAATAAAATTTTTAAGGCACAAGGACATAACTTGACCTTTTCATCTTTAAAGAGTCAAGAAAAGGACAAAAAGATGACTCTAGTCGCCTTCAAATGTTTAATGAGACTGAAGTGACAAGTGGTCAGACGAGCCTTTTCTTTTAGGGAGTCCTAAAAGGATCAAAAGTGACTATTATGGAGAACGAGCCAAAATGTTTACCAGACAATCCGTAAAACTGCATATACACCTTGGCAATTGTATGAAAACCAAGGACTTTCCGTACGGCAGTCAATCTTCTCGAATGCTGTGTTTGGTGCGTTACGAGTCATAAGGCGGCAGACACGGCTTCCTATAGATAAAGGATGATAACCTAGTGGGGTCTCCCCATATACTCGACGGTACGTGGGACCACAATTCCATACTAGACCACTATTGAGTCATCGAAGGAGGAATCACCCAACCTTGAGTGGAAACAAAAGTGACTATGTTTAACGATGCCGGAGCACGTCTCTAGCCTAGACCTCTATAAGGTGTGTGTTATGTTCCAATGGATTGTTAGATTCATTCAGTTCATTTTAAAGTTGATCTTGTATTAGGTTTCAGTTTTCAGGCCTTACCGTATGTAATATCTCAAAATTCCCTAAATGCAAACTATATGCCAAAATATATCATTTCGTTCGATGAATGCTAGTTACAAGAGGGTTTGAGAGCTTTCACACAAATGAAATGATCACAAAACAACAAAGAACCTCTCTAATGCAGCTAATGGAAATTAACAAACTTTTCTTCAAGATCACTAATCACTAATCACAATGAAAAGCTCTAGTTCTCATTAACTAATACAAAGCAAAGGAGATTTTTTCTTTTATGTTGATGGAAAAATGCACTAAACAAACTTTGAGAAATGAAACAAACAAATTCTACTCAATACAAGCACATTCAGTTCCCTAAATCACAAAGCAAACCTCCAAAGAATGAGAAGAGTCCCAAAGACACCAATGAGCTGTGTAATCTAGGCTCAAAGCGAGACAAACCGGAATTCAAGTGAAAATGGAGCAAGTCAACCAAATAATGCAATAAAATGATTTACAACCACCAAACAAGTGCAAGGGAGTAATCAGAGAGTCAATTGGACCAATACAAGATCAAAAACACCTGAGGAAGGCTCGACACACAAAGCCACTAGATGCCCTAGGGCTAGAAATGTGAAATCGATGGAAAAAAGAAAACACCCAAAGGGTAAAGATCAAATCCAGTCAAACAAAACTCCAACACACTCAAGTAGTCGAAAGAAGGCACCCAGAACAAAAACCAAGCTCAGGAGGCTCAGAACCAAGCAAACTTCAAAAGTTCCTAGGCCTGGCGCAACTGTCAGGCTGCAACTAGCGCCTTTCAGGGATTAGCGTGGGTTGTCAATGAGAAACTAGCGCCAACTGGCGTGACTGTAATGCTATAAAGAGCGCCAGTCAATTTTGCTATGGAAAAATAAAAAACAAGCAAGCGAAAGCTAGGTCAATAGTATCCAGGTACGCCAAGTGACAAGAAGCAGCACAAGAACTCAACCCAGAAGGCTAACCAAGCAGGAGAAACCAAAAAACAACCAAGAAACAAGGCAAGTTCCAAGTTGTTCAGTTCGTAAACCAAACCGGAGATGGACTGAAGTGGCATTATCTACTTCGCTAATGCAAAGCAATAGCATTTCGAAGGCTATTTGGCCGTACTTCAGGCTCCGTCTAAAGTTTACAAATTAGACAACAAGACAAAAAGCCAACTCCCCAGTGGAGTCGCCAAATCACTGTGGAGGTAAATCCCCTCTGCGGATAGAGGCGGTCCCTACTAGCCCAAATGAGGTCTAGCAATAATCAAACAACGTTACCACGCAGGTTCCTAATTGCAAATTAAAGGCCAATGATGAGGGCCTACTTGGATTCCAATGCTAGTACTTGTAGAAGAGTTGACGCTCCCGTTCCTTTGCTTCGGCCGGTCATGATCCCCATGATCTCCATGAATGGACACCTGCACATGCAAAGAACAACACAGACGCAAGCATAAAATCCAATAGATGCAACTATATATCAGTCAGAAAGGATATAACTCATCATCATTACAAAGAACAATAAGAGTGGAACCATAATAATAGTCGTCTATTATTGATAAACAAAGAAGAATACAACCATAGTTCTGACATCAAATCCTCCTTTGGCTGGGTGATCAACAGCACATGTCTTGCAAAGATTGTTGGGAATGGGAACAGGCCTCTCTCTCCTTGGTTATTTCGACAAGAATCTCCTTACTTTAGATTTAGCCTTATGGAAATGAAGAAGGCTTCTTGCAGCATGAACTTAACAATCCTCAGACTTTGGGACTTTGGAACTTGGAACTAGAACTAGCTTGTCAAAGGCAAAAGGACAAGCTTTTATAGATAGAGGAGGAGTTAGGATCATCCACAATATTCATGGGATTGGCTTTATCACTAAGAAGCTTCCATGAGAGGTGGCAAACCACTTCCCTCCTATGGAGATTCGAAGCCAAACTAAACCAACTCAATATAGATTCAGTTTATGAGTGGGTTAGGAAGAACCTTCAGATGTTGGTTTGTTAAAAACACTACCCATTTTGGCTGGCGTGAGTGCAACTCTAAGACAGAGCTCCAGCTGGCACGCCTTCTTTGGAGGATTTCCCCCATTGGCACGAGTGCTGCACAGTGAAACCGCGCAAATGGAAAAAGGGCTATTTTTATGGGTTTTTTGTAGGAGATGTCTTCAGGGAAAATGAAGTTCATGCTCAAGGGAATGTAATGCAAGTGTTTGCAGGTCATGTCACTTCTCACATGTCCCGGAATGAGTCCTCCAAGATGCGGGAGAGGGGTAACAGGGAGGGTGACAAATTGTTGTGTAACACTCATCTACAGTTTTGAGAACACAAATGATATACTAGGTTCTACCACACTCTCTCAGAACCCTTACTGGCTTCCTTCATCACTGCTCTTTAGGGTGTCAAATTCTTGCTGAGATGCTTAACTAATTACTGTTACCTGCATATGAATGATATTTAAGCAAATAGCGTTCCGAGCGTTCAAAAGGTTGCTACTGCCAAATTTCTATGGCCACTTTAAAATGCTTCTGCTCAGCTTCCTTTTGAGAAAACTCTTGTCCTCTCTGTCAAACCTTCAATCAGATTCTTTAGGTTCACTACCACTTGTTTTTCAAGTCTTTCATTAATGTCTTCCTACTCTTGTCCACTATAGTGAACTTCTTCATTCTCATTCAATTCTGATTTTACAACTTGAACACTTACTCTTTGGTTTTCTAGCCTTTTCTCCAAAAGACTTAACTCATGCCATAAATTTACCATCTCACTTGGGAATCCTCCTAAAAGCTTTGTACGATCCTCACTATCTTCTTCTTTGCCACAAATATAATTTCTTGGTGACACTACTTCTTCATTCTCGATCAGAATAAAATTTTGACCCTCCATCTTTGTGATAGTTTTAGATGTTTGTCAATCACTTTTCCTTTGGCCATCTAAGAAAATTAGTTTCTCTTTTACCTTACCAATAAAAAATTCTTTATCATAAGATATAACTATCTTATCTCTACTGGAGATATTTCCTTTACTAAGGAATGAATTTATGAACTCCTTCTGCTGTAATAACTCAACTTGATCTTCATTTGATAGGCAATCATCATCATACTTTTCTTGGCAAATTTCAACTTCACTTAAAACATTTCCATACGATGGTTTATCTTCTGCAATACCTACATTCGCACGGAACTTGTCAGTTTTAAGACCATCAGACCTCATGATCTCACTTGATGATTCAATCACCAAGTCCTCCTATTGTTCCAAGTCCTTTACATGACTCAAAATTATTTTGATTGTCTGCTCTTCAATCTCATCAAGTCTTGCACTTGGTTTCTTGATATCCTTCCCTAATTCTTCTTGCTTTTTGCCATCATCATGAGTCAAACTCCTCTAATTTTAGTCTTTGCAAGATGCTGAAAAGTAAAACTTTTTCCCAACTGCGTACAAAAATTTACATGAGACCTATCAATCTCATCCTCTTTCATAACAAAATTTAGATTATACTTTTCTTCTTTATGCTTTATGACAATATCAACAAATTGTGCTTTTTCCCATGTTTCACCTGCAAACATACACAAATTATTAGATTTAAAATCATGTTTCCTTTTGGTCTCACTTGAAGTTTCAGTCTCCAAGCCTTCATCTCCTCCCAGAACTTCACCCTATTCTACTTCACAAATGGAAACTTCCATTTCCAACTCAGCTTCTTTGAGTTCTTCCACCAGCGAGTTCACTTGCCTCTGTTGTAGCCTTCTCTGTAACTTAGGCCATTTCATTGGCTTTTTCCTCAAGGACCAACCTTGTCTTTCGTTTTCCTCTAGTATCATCCTGAATACATTGAGTCATTCTTTTAATTCAACAATCTCCTTGTCAATCTCCTCTTGGCTCATCCTCTTGCCATTTGCTTTGGCATCCTCCTTCACTTTTCTTCTACTGTGGTCTTCCTTAGAACCTCTACTATGAGCTCAGTAGTCATCTTCGTCTCCATATATATGAGTTCTTCACTCACTCACTATGAGTTGCACAAGTCTCTGTAACAACATGTCCTCCTTGTTGCATGATACCTCACTAAGCTTCTCTCCTATGAGCTCGTTCTTTTGGCATCTCTTTGGTTCTCTCCTCTGGGACCATATGAGCACTCCTTGGTCTAGACTTCAACTCATCTGCACTTTTGAGAACACAACTATCCTCTTGTATTTCAAACACAAATGTAATACTAGGTTTTGCCACTCTTTCTTAGAAACCCTTATTGGCTTCCTTCATCACTGCTCTTTAGGCTATGATATTCTTGCTGAAGTGCTTCACTAATTACTATTACCTACATATCAATGATATTTAAACCAAGATCATTGCAAGCTTTCAAAAGCTTGCTGCTGCCAAATTTCTATGGCCACTTTAAAATGCTTATGCTTAGCTTCCTTCTAAGAACACTCTTGTCCTCTCTGTCCAACCTTTAGTCAGATTCTTCAGGTTCACTGCCACTTGTTTTTCTAGTCTTTCATTCACTTTTTTATTTAGAACACATACAACTTTGCTTTTCTATATGCTTTTATCAATCTTTACTCTATCTTTAACCTACAAAACTCAAGCTAGATTTAAATAAAATAATACCTGTATGATTTCACGAGCAGTCTCCATCCACTCTTCACATTTGAGTGAACCTCCATTTTCCTTAAGAAAAAAAAAGATCATTTTGCTTTCTTTATGCTTCTGCAATCTCTTCTTAAGAGTATCACTTACTCTCATCTTATGTCATGACTTCTACTTATCAGATTCAAGAAATCTGATCTCCTCTTCCTTTCGCAATCACGCTTGCATTCTGCACAATTTTGCTTTAATGAAAAAGAGCTTTAACCAACTCTGATACCAAATGATACAACCCAAGTTGCAAATACCACAATGATGCAACTAAGCTGCATATACCCACATTATGCAAATAAAATTGCATCCCATATACATGTCCTGAGATTAATCATCTAATCCGTGGTGAAAACCTTCACAATTCAAGGTTTAAGTCTTTAAGAGGAAAAATATTCAGCTCTAACTATTCAAAGTATAAACTTTAATAAGCCTTCAAGTGGAACCTTGTATATCCTTCATAACTTGTGTTTAATTCTCATTGACTGCACATATTAACCATACCATTTAACTCTAGTCTCAGCTAACCCAACATTAACCATGACTACTTCCGCTTATTTCTATTATAATTCTCGTATAATAGAAATGTTACATCAACACACTTAACCTTACCTTTTTGCAATTCGTGAACACTTTGCACATATATCGATGCTCACTTTATCACATTCTACCTCTACTATTGATTTCACTCTTTTAGATCAATGACTATTGCGTGATCTCCAACTTTAACCCATTTTTTGCCTGAACTCAAAGAGGTTAAACTTCTTTGAATAATTCATCAGGTCCACTAGGAATGTTAACCTGCACACACTTTTCTGTGTGATTACCATCTGATTAATCATCGAATGAATGGTCACGATTATCGGAACTCAACGAGGTTTTAACCTTGTTGTATAAACTGTCATCCCATTTGAATTCCAAATTAACCTCCACACGTGTTAGAACGCGATATCCATTAGATTAATCACCCAAGAAACGACTGTGATCTATCTAGACTTCAACTGGATTTAGTCACAGTTCATAACATTCTTAGGTCCATTTTTTAATTACTACTTACGAATTTGAGACCACACGAGAAACAACTTCCCCTATGAAAACCACCTTTCCCTTCTGATTAATGCCCATGCATCTTCACCACGTGATGATCGTGGTTCTCTTTGCATCGGATGACTACGATATTTTCTCCACCATTCCTCGTTCGCCCTTATTATTTGTTGATCTAGACGATCTGATGGTTTCCACCATTAAAACTCTCCTCCGTTCACTTATTGGTGGAATTGTGTTAAACACACATTTATTTCTGTACTCTATCCTTCTCGATTTAGTTTGCACACACATATCTTATGCAACAACACTTCGTTTATAAAGAATTACAATCTAGTCACATATGTACTCTACACAAGGTTGAAATTGAATTTCTGTAGTCGTAAATAGGTATTTACACAGGTTCTTCTCTCAGGCCTGATTTCCAATATCAGTGGTCTCTGTTTCCCTTTTTGCTTGTAGGCTTACAATCAAGCTCTGTCTAATCTATGAATTCTAATTCACACTCTAACCAACTAAATCTTTCTATGTCTTTTAGGCCTAAATTTATACAAAAGGTTCTATGAACCAATTCTAGTTCAGATCCTTAATAATTTCAACTAAATCCTAGGAATCCTCTCAATCTGAGAAATTATGAACTAATTCCTAATTTAAGATCTACAATTAATTTCCAATCTATCAATCCCTATGACCTTTCAACTATCCTAATTCTCTCATTTTCCCCTTCATTCGAGAATATTTACAATATGCCTCTCACTACTTGATTAGATCCTATTCTCATAAAATAACTCAAAAACATTAAAATTAGATTAATTTGATGCATAGGAAGCCAAAGTCCTTAAAACACAAGACCCCCTATGTCTACGAAAATATAATGATATTTCTGAGCTGATTCTCTCATTTTCCCCTTCATTCGAGAATATTTACAATATGCCTCTCACTACTTGATTAGATCCTATTCTCATAAAATAACTCAAAAACATTAAAATTAGATTAATTTGATGCATAGGAAGCCAAAGTCCTTAAAACACAAGACCCCCTATGTCTACGAAAATATAATGATATTTCTGAGCTGAATGCTCTTGCATCACAATTCTCAACAACCAAAACAACACAACAAAATGGTGTTCCTGAAAAAAAGTAGAACTGTACAGGAAATGGCCAAAACAATATTAAATGACTCAAAATTAGACGATAAATTATGGGTTCAAGTAATTGAGACAGGTGTATTCATTATAAACAGACATTTGCTTAGGAACAATTGTAACATGACTCTGTACAAACTATGGAAAGGAATACTAGATAACATCAAATACTTCAAAATATTTGGAAGCAAATGCTACATCAAAAGAGAAGATAAAAGATTGGGCAAGTTTGATTCTCGTGTTGGTGAAGGTATTTTCATTGGATATTCATGCAAAAGGAAGCATTATAGATGCTACAATCTTGGGCGAAAACAAATAGTGAAAAGCATAAGTGTTACTTTTGATGAAGATTGTGGTCCAAAGGATAATGATGATATTGTCTCTTTAAGAAAATATAAGGGACTTGAGGTAGAACCTTTGAAGGATGAAGAAGAAGCTCCAGAACAAGACCAATCAAATAAGGAAACAATAGTCAACCAAGAGGAAATAAGAAATGATTAGCAGGATGTACAAGAAACTTCTCCAAAAGTTTTAAAAGAATGGTGTCAAAAGAATAATATGTCAAATCAAGTCACCAGAAACATAAATGAAGGAATTAGATCCAGAAGAAGTCAATAGCTTCATTCATCACAGCAAGCCCACCTTGCTCTTTTAGCAACTTTCTAAGCCTAGGAATTTTGAGGAAGCTAGTCAAGATGAACATTGGGTAACAACTATGAATGAAGAACTGGATAAAATTGAGAAGAACGACACTTGGGAATTAGTTCCATGAACAAAGGATAAAAATGTTATTAGAACTAAATGGGTCTTCGGAAATAAATTGAATGAGGATAGATAGGTTACCAAGAATAAGGCAATATTAGTTTGCACAGGTTATGCACAAGTACAAGGAATTGATTTTGAGGAAACATTTTCAACTGTTCCCAGAATGGAAGAGATCATGATGTTTCTCTCTTATGCATTCTTGAGAAACATCAAGGTGTACCAAATGGATGTTAAGTCAGCCTTTCTAAATGTTGAATTGGAAGAAGAAGTTTACATTGAACAACCCGAAGGTTTTCTACTCCCTAATAGGGAAGATTACGTATGCAGATTAAAGAAGGCACTATATGGTCTCAAACAAGCTCCTAGAGCATGGTATGTTTGTCTTGATGGATACCTACAAGAACAAGGATTAATGAAAGGAAGTTCCAACAACAATCTCAATGTGCATAATTTTCTTTTGGAATTATCACATCCATTATTTTTAAAATCGACGTTTCGATCCATCCACCGTGGCTCATCATCGGGATAGATCTATAAATGTGAAGGACAGATCTCCCAAGAGCTGGATAAATAGAGGAGTGAGCTATGTGGAGAGTGAAATTTTGTGAGTCGACCGTGCCATTATT
>APFE031516038.1:2411-20517 GCA_000404065.3 Pinus taeda | reverse complement strand
GCCTAGTTTATTTATATTTTTATTTATTTACCATACCTTTTGAGTAAGTATAAAAGACGTTTTATTTATTTACCATACCTCCACTTTACTTATATTTTTATTTGTTTACACCCTTGCATGTATATAAGGTGACTTATCGAGTAAATATAAAAAATGCTTTATTTATTTACCATACCTCTCATTTATTTATATTTTTATTAATTACGCTTTATTTATTTACCATACCTCTCATTTATTTATATTTTTATTAATTTACCATACCTCTTTTATAAATATGGTATTTGGGCCTTTGGCCCATAGGATTCACTTAAATAAAACCTATTCTTGAAAGTGGGCGAATGGATTCACTTAAATAAAACCTATTCTTGAAAATGGGCGAATGGAAGGTTGTAACTCCTAATTTCAAGGGCTAAATTTACCTTTTTTACCCTCTCCCTTAAAATAAGGTGGGCTATTTGAGGTGATTTGTAAAAATGTACTATGATACAAAATATTCGCCCACTAAAAATTTAAAACCCCTTAATTTCGCCAAAGGGTGAACATTCACCCCTAAAATCACCCCTACTCCTCCATTTGCAACTATTACTTGACACTTTGGTGCTAGATACAGGAAGCAATTCAATTCCTTGGCTATCTTACAATGAATAAAAATATGGGTGCTACCAGAATCAATAAATACTATTACATTTTTATTCTTGATATTCCCTTTTATCTTGAGAGTTTGAGGAGTGGCAATTCTTGTTAATGCATTACTAGATATGGTCATATTCTTTTGTTCTTTCTCTAGGATTGGTTCCTGGTGTATATCCTCTTCTTTTGACGTTTCTTGTTCCTTTTCTTGCTCCTCTTGCCCATATATATAAATTAATTTCTTCTCAACACACTCATGACCTTCAGTGTATTTTCTATCACAATTGTAGAAAAGCCCTGTTTCTCTTTGTTCTTCCAATTGTTGTGGTGTCAACCTTGTAGGTGGTGAAAGGCTAGGAGAAACAACACTTCCATCTTTATAGTTGTCAGTGGTAGGCTTCCTTGTTTCCATAATTTTGCTTTCCATTTTTCTTGCCAACTTGCATGCCTTCTCCAATGAATCAGGTTCCCAAAGGGGAACCTCATGTTGGATATTATCCTTTAAATTTCCTATGAACACATCAATCATATGCTCCTCTGGAATATCTTTTACCCTTATATTCAATTTTTGGAAGTCCTCAATGTGCTCCATCATTGAACCATTTTGTTTGAGATTTATTAATTGGCTAAAAAAGTTGTTTCTTTTTGTATCCTCGTAATGTGTTATCAGTTCTTTTGTAAAAATTTCCCATGTGACAAATTTTTTACGAGAGCAAAGCCATTGACACCATACAAACTTATTTGGTTCCAAATATAGAGTGGCAATGTGTACGTTTTGTGTGTTTTGCACATTATGGAGATTGAAATATTGCTCCATCTATAGTATCCATGTTACAGGATCCTTGCCATCAAACTTCCTCATATCTATATTTGGAACATGTTGGGTCTTCAATCCATTGTTAGAGTCTATGAAATCATGATTAACATTTCCTTTGTTCTCATCATGAGTTTCCTTTACTACCCTTTCACCATTAGTAAGCATTTCTTGTAGCAAATTTGTAAAATATGTTTTCAAATCTTCCATGTCGGCTTTACGTTTTTCTTCTATGCCATCCCTCTTAGCTTCCATTCCCTTTGAATTCCTTCAAACTAAATTTTCAACCAAACTTATGCAAAATGTTAAAATGAACTATACACTTTTTTTTCACTTTGTAGAATCTCGATATTGAATCTATTGTATCTTTGTAATTTCAAATCTCCAATGTCTGAAACTAAGTCCTATGGTAGCCCTCTGTGTCCTCTTTCCAACCTCGCAAGTCTAATGAATATTGGATTCTCCAAGCAAGAGTTATTCTAAATCTCCCATAATGACCTGATTATATACTTTTCTAGTAGAGCGAAATTGTATGAGGTGCCACATATCGCTGTTTTAACCTTAGGCCCTGAAATTAATAAAAAAAAATGCTATGGGTGGTTCTCTTTTTGTAACATTTTATGAAATTTCAATATGATGCTCAGAGAGAAATTTATGTCGATTTTCCCCATGTCACCTATTTGGGATGTAATTCGGGAGCCCGCAAAAACCCTAAATATCTTGGACCATATCTATGAAAATATAGCAAAAAGAGATTTGACGTTTGGTCCCAAGCTTCATCAAGATTTTGGCTCAAATGGATTTTAATTTTAGAAACTAAGTCTTCCTAGAAAATGATTTATAGTGAAAATTCCACAATGACCTCTTTGCAATGGAATTCTAGAGCTTGCAAAAACCCTAAATTCCTCAGATCATATCTCTAACAATATAGTGAGAAAATATCTGAAATTTGGATAGGAGTATTAGAATGATTTCCACTCAAATGGGTTTTTTTAGCTTTTGACATTTCGTAGAGAAAATGTTATATCAAAAAATGCCACGATGACCTGTTTGGAGTAGCGAAACCCTAGAATCCTAACCTGTGATACCAAATGTATGAAACCAGCTCAGAAAAAGATAGAAAAGATAGATCAACAACTTCAAAATCATCCTCTTCAAGAGGGAAACATCCTTTACATTAAACAAATGAAAAATTCTTGGATGATACAAATGAAAAGACTTCCTTCCTATATATAGGAGCCTAAGGGGTCCCAATACAATTAGACTCTGCATAACAATAATATTGTAGGGGCACAACAATAACAATAGTGGGCTTCTATGGGGCACAATAGTAATAACATGGGGAGTATATGGGCACAATAATACAATAAGGGGGTTGCACTAATAACAATAAGGGGTTACGCTAGTAGTATAGGGACCTAACATAGTGTATATTTCTTGTATATCCACTCATGTTTACTTCCACGCTAACTAGCGTGACCAATACACATAAATGTTAATTTCTATTTTTATTGGAGTTGATTAGTGTGAATAAGTTGTTCAACATAGATAGAGATTGTGATATTAAATTTAACACAACAAGGAAGAAAAATAAAATTATAATTAGTATATAATACATTAACTAAGTAGATAGTGAAATTTGTACTTGTGGTTGGGAATTAATAAGTGCGTAAGAAGAATAAGGATGTAGAGTGTTTGCCTACAAGATCAACTTTGGAAACTATGATGAGGCCACCAATTATGAAGTAATACAAAATTTCCTAATATGTTAAACTACCTTGGTCTCTTGAGGATGTAAAGAAGACACTAATATTTAGGCAAGATTTGGGAACACTAGAATTAATCAAATTGAAAGAATAATATTGCAATTCCCTAAAGGTACACATCAAAAGGAGTGAAAAACATAACATAAATATATTTTATAATAGTGGTCAACTATGTTGGAGAGATATTAAACCTATTATTAAAATGAGTTGAAGTGGAAAAAAAAGAGAGCCAATGGTTTAAGAATGTAAGGAAGTTTTCATTCATATATATATATATATATATATATATATAGAGAGAGAGAGAGAGAGAGAGAGAGAGAGAGAGAGAGAGAGCTTACAAAATTTCTAATGATATCCTTCATAACCATCACAAAATGGAATAGTGATATGAATATGAGAAGTTACTATATAGGAACTAAACAAGAGTGACAAGAAGATTTATAAGAAACTGGTTGAAATTGAAAGATTCTAGAACATAAACAAATTTAATTAGGACTATGTTATGCCCAAGAAAATAAATTATTATGACTATAGGATTAAATGATGGCAAAGAAGAACAAAAACCAAGAATAAAGAGGGAATGATGGATTTCAATTTTGAATTTTATGTAGCTTGAGTGTCTCAAATATATTAATACTTTCTTCGTAAATTATTACTGACTTCCATGAATATACTAAAGCAGATGATTATAGTAAATAGATGATGCATTAAAAAAATTTAGGGGGAACCCTAATTACGATGGCTTCAATAGAATCGTTATAGATAATTAGGGGAACCCTAATTATCTCACATGTTTTACATATAAAATCGTTTCTACCAAAGGCAAATAGAATTGTAAGAGAAGATGAATTGTTGATGCTACACCTAGAGGAAATTCATACTAATTTTGTAGAAGGAAATAGACCAACCCATAATAGGAGTTATAAAATTAAGGGATGAAATGAAATTAAGGGACAAAGTAAATTTGGATAATATCCTTATAAAGAAATGAGGAATCAAGTGTTTGTCTTAATATGAAATGTTTCTTATGTCTCCTTAAGTTCTTGTTAAATGGCAAATGAAGCTTTAGTAGAACCAAAAGCAATATGATACAACTCAGGGGGGAATATATTAAATCTTAGGTGATAACTCTCTAAAATTAATCACACATTGGTGTTATTGAATAAGAAGAAATTATAATTTAGAAAAACTTCATGCTCGAAAATTAGGATTTTATTCTCATAATCATGGGCATTACTTTATTTACAACATAGTAGTATTTACGTTATTTTGAGGGGATTAAATTTCATCAAGGTAGTAATATTGGTACTTACTCTTATAAGGTTAAATTTTGTTGAGATTTATGGTAAAATTTATAAAAAGTATATTTTTAATGGTACATGAATTATTATTCACCTTCCTTACCTATACTGAATTAAAAAAAAATATTCATAGGTCTTAAATGAGTAATGTTATTCTTACATTTTTAGATTATGTATAATACATTCAATTTCTATTAAATTTTTATTCCACCAAGGTCAACTTGTTTACCATTATTAAGAAAATCTTATAAAATAAAAATTGGAAATTTTCAACTTAGAATAATTATTACCTTCTCTCTCAATTCATATTTTTAGCAATTCCTAAATTGACAAACATTCTTCTTTCCTCTTAATAGTAAAGAAACAATTTTTGTCAAAAGGACATGACTGTGAGAATTTCCACTATAAAATTGTACCTTATTCATTAATAACAACATCTTGAAGGAGAAGTATCTAGAAGTTGAGGTTAATATAGTGGGTAGTCTAGATGTTGAGTAGACTCCATAAAAGCATTGAGCTATAAAATTTTAGTATAAGCTAACTCTCATCTAAGCTATACTATAAATATGTTAGATAATATGCATTGTCTTCAATTGTGCATACCAAAAATAATGTTATCCTTAAATGAGTAATGCTATCCTTATTTTTAGACTATGTATAATACATTCAATTCTTATTAAAATTTTATTCAACCAAGTGCAACTTGTTTACCATTATTAGGAAAATCTCATAAGATGAATTGGAAATTGTCAATTTAGTATAATTATTACGTTGTGTCTCAATTCATATTTTTATCAATTCCTAAATTTATAAACATTCTTATTTCATGTTAATAGTAAATAAATGGTTTTTGTCAAAAAGACATGACTATGAGAATTTCCATTATAAAATTTCACCTTATTCATTAATAACAACATCTTAAAGGAGAAGTCTCTAGAACTTGAGGTTAAAATAGTGCGTAGTATAAATGTTGAGTAGACACCATAGAAGTATTAAGCTATAAAATTTGAGCATAAGCCGACTTTTATCCAAGCTATGTTATAAAGATGTTAGATAATATGCATTGTCTTCAATTCTTCTTACCACAACTAAATGGAAGTTTATATATATATATATATATATATATATATATATATATATATATATATATATAGAGAGAGAGAGAGGAGAGAGAGAGAGAGAGAGGAGAGAGAGAGAGATTGTATATAAGGGAGAAAGTGATCACTCGATTATTTTCATGTATCATTTAGATAAATTATATTAAACCCTTCTATTAGTAATAATTGAGTCATTGCAAATGTTATAAATGAAAATTTTGAAAAGTGAATTATATTATATATTTGTAAATTATACCTCATTATCATCTATACTGATGGTGTGTGCTTAAAGAAGATGAATAAACTCCTAGTGCCATTTCTAAGGAGGATATAATCATATATTCCATTGATATTCCTTCTTGTTTGGAAACCATGAGATGAAGTTTAATTTAAGGGGAGCGTATGCAGTGGCCCATCTTATCTTGAATATGAGATAAACACTGTTATTATTACATTGACATCTGAGGACATTAAATGTTGATGATCCTATTATATTTTCATAAGGTGATGACTCTGATTTTGATTTCCATTCTAGATTATGTTGATGGTTTTTACATTGAATGAAATCAATGATTTTATATTCCTTATCATGTATACATTATGATAACTAATATCTCATTTGCGTATTGTAGGAGACCACTATGGTGCATAGGTGCATGAGGGGATGGTGATTCTGGTTTGGTTTTTTAGTAGAATTCACATTTACAAATTTGAAACTTATCAATGACACACACACACAAAAAAAACATATTGTTACACTGAACTCATAAAAAATTAGTGGATTGAAGCACAAGTTATGTGTTTTCCAAATGAATTACATATGGAAAATGGAGCTATATGGAGAAAATTCGACTTTATTTGGAGGTTTTGGGGCCAATGTTATTTACTATTGTTGGATATGTGGGGCCTGAACCAGGTTCAGAAGTGATTTAGCCAAGCAAATCCTGGTACTACTGGCCCTTTTGGCAACAGTCCACGGAGCACGGACTGAGGTCTCACCTCAAGTCGGATGGGAGGGTGTTGGAACCAAGTTTCCGCAACGTGGGGATGTCTGATATGGGGCGATAGGTACATGATTCCACCTTCACGCTTACTAGGTTACGTGCACCAGCGAACTTCTTGCGTCCTATGGTACTGCCTTTATGCAGCTCTAGCCACAATGCGACCAATGTTAATTACCGAAGTCTTCCTTAATTAGGTTCTGTTTGCCAATTACTTAGAAGCTTTTCATACCTAAGCATTCATACAAGTGTGAAAATATAAATGAACAAATACCATTTACGCATAACATCAAAATATAGACCTACGAAACAGATACACAATATGCCAAATCAACTTAGATTTATTAATGATCATTTTCAAGTTTAGTCAATACAAACCCAACTCCACCTTGTGCACTCAGCTGCAGGGGTCAGCACACTCAGCTACGGACTCTACTAGGCCTCTTTACACTCTAACTACAGAGCCTCTACCTACTACTGCGACCCAATACACTTTAGATCCACCTCTATCATCTAACCATGCCTTTGCATCTATCTATTACTTGTTTTTCAAAAAGCTATCTTTACACATAGTGCCTCACTCTATTTATACAATCTTATGGTCTACAGATCATGGGTAAGCTAACACAAATTTACATTAAATTATATTATTTTAGGGCAAACAACCCTATGACTCATCCTAGACTCTTGCACTTTGCGCCCACATTTCGCAGGGTATTTACATTACATTGACCAAAACGCAGGCTTTAGGCCCAAAAGCCATGCTGTGGGGGGATCCGATGCCCAACAGGCCCCCAACACAATCATCATGACTCATCCCAAGTCACTCTGTTGCTGCAGCGATCTTTTTGTGAAGTCCATCCAGCAGGTCTTGCGTAGCTTGGGTGTCCGCAGCACACTGTTTAGCTATCTGCTATACTTGTTGCACATGTATCTCTGATCTTGTGTGAGCAGGGTCATATTCCTATCCAACCATATAAATTTTATTCATTTGTGCCAGCTTCCCTTCAATGGTAGCTGTAATTATGAAAGCTTCATCGATCCATGGTTGGATGCATTCTTTAAGCAGGGCTTACTTTTGGCATGTGGCATCTAATTAGCCCTTCAGCACCCTTTCCTGTTATAGCCTGGCGATTCGTTGAGTAAGGACAACCATCTACACAGTGCCCTAGACACTGTCATACTCTAGCTACAACTCCCACACCTCTGTCTCTAGGCACTGTAGGTTCAGGTATTCTTACAGGTGCGTCAACATGGTGAGCGCTTACTCCAATAGCCTAGTGCAATCCTATGTTCCCTGGCCAATTTGCTCCAACCCTATCTAGATAGAATTGGCGCACTGCTCTCTAACTTCTAGGAGTGTGGAGGGCTATTCCTTCAATTGTAGCTCGATGATCTGGAGGTTTAGCTCAACTAAACCTTTGTCGTTTCTTCCTGGGCCTCACAGACTACAATCGCCAATCTGTGGACCAGCTCGGCTGTTGGTAGCTCTATCGGCATGGCCAACTCTAGAACGCTCCTGCATGCATCTTCTATGGCTTGCCCTAATCTGCGAGCTTGCACAACCAACTCATCCCGCTAGATGATGAGTTGGTCCATGTTGATTTTCTGCTCATGCAGGACCTGAATCGCTCGACCTTCTCGGGCGCAGAGCTCTGTGATGACCCCATGTTGCAACTGGTATAGAATTTTGTGCAACAGGGTAGCCAAGTTCAGGCCAACGCCTTTCATGCTACTCATCGTAGCCTGTTCACCTTCACTTTCTACTATTAGCATGCCTTCGGACAACACGAAGGTGTTTTCCATATGAGCGCACAAGGTCTGTTCGGCCTCAACGGTTCCTATTGCAACGTACTGGGCCATTGTACCTATTAGGGTGTTGTACCTGTAATCCTTGTAGTTGCATGCTGAGTGCTCCCAACACAGTGATCTACTCCATCCTATGTTCTTGGAGAACATCCTTTACGACCTCACGAATCATTTCACTAATGTCAAATAGATCACCTTCTATGAGTGTGATCGGGTCGACAGACGTCTTTATGGCTTTTACCTTCTTCCTGGGAACTGTTTCTCAGGGCCGTGGGGCTGCTTGAGCTGGGTTGATGTGGAACCAGGGTGTGCGCAATCCTCCACCCTATTCATTTCCCCAGTCTACCGCCCCGTGGACATTTCGTGGCCCTCCTTGGCCTCTCTGGTTGGTGCTAGTTTGGTTTCGACTGTTTGAATTGTTGTTGCTGCATCAGCTGCCTTTTGTTGTGTAGTTACTTCTTGTTCTTGGTGCCTCATTTCAGCCAGCTGCACAATGCATAGCTTAGTGTCCTTCTTTCTTTGCTGGGCTACGACCTTCTCCATTTTTGCCAAGTTTGGAGTGCACCACTCCAGATACCATGACTCAATTACTGTGAAGATCACATCATCCATTGCAATGAACAGAAGCTTTACCCATGTTTTTCGTGCTTGGATATACAAGTTATGCATATCCAGCTTGAATTCTACTGCGCTCCACAAGCTGGTATGAATCGTAGGGGATAAGCACAGCCTTCATTTGATCCACATTCAGATGCTTGCCTCCATGAACACCCATAACACCTTTATCTTGCAAATCCTCTTCACGTCTTTTGTGGCCCACAGTGAGGTGTACCTCACGGGTTCGGGCAGATCATCCTTAATAGTGAGAAACTCGGCAGTTCCCCGGAAACCAACAGGATGGATAAGAGCAACCACACGTAGTGGAAGGTCTTACCCTGCTGCTAGGCCTCCTTGCAGTTCATCAAAAACTCATCACAGAGCAACTGCACCCAGTTGAACAAGACCCCCTCTGCACATTGATCTGCCAATGCAATCACAGACACTGGGACTTTGTCGACACGACATTTCCTCATTAACTTACCAGCCAACAACTGGGTGGCTATGCGCACCCCTTTGTCTTTAATGCTTGCTATTGCATACCCCACTTTTTCTTTTCTAGCTTATACTTAGACTTCATGACTTCTATGAGGGCCAAGTCATTGTTTTTTCCTACTATGACTGTGGGGTTGTGTCCTTTGACTGGCAGTAAAGAAATTCAGTGAATTAGGTCAATTGTCATGGGAATATACTCCTCCTCCCAAAGATACCCATCATGCACCAGGGACAGCGGCTACCTAATGACAAAAATGGTGATGGGTGCACGGTGGTAGTGGGGTATCCATTGCAGATGGAGTAATCCAACCTTCTCCACACCACGCAACCATTTCTACTTCATTAACTTCTCCATGTCCAACTAAGGGAACTTCTCGCTGTCCACGAGGTCCCAATCCTCAAACTTCATGGTAGGTACCCATCCCAATAGTGGACCTTCAAACCTTATATCATCAAGGAGGGGTAGGGTTTGGAGCACACTCTTCATGGCCTCCAGGTCCTTCAATATCTTGGCTTTCCCCTTCCACGGGGAGATGTATGGAGGTAACTTTGTTGCGGAAGACATTTGGGAGACATCCTCTGCCTCATCGTCTTGTGCCTCAATTTGAGCGATCGGATCTTGCAAGTCTTCCTCCTCTTCATCTGTTTCAATGGTGATGACTTTTCCCTTCTCTGTGATTGACAATCTGCCAAATTGTGGGTTTCTTGGGGATACATGGACTGGCCCCATTATTCTCTTATCTTTCTACTGTTGTGGTGTTCATGGTGATTTTGGAACTTCTGGCATAGATGCCACCTCTCCAAGATCCTCATGGACTATATGGGGCTCTGTGGTAACTTCGGCGAATCACACTCCTGTTCTACCAGTCGTCATCATGTCTACACTTAAAGGTGGTAAGAGTACACAGTGCTCAATGCTCTCCACTTGCTCAGTTCTCAAACAACCAAGTGTTACCTTGTGGCTAGCCTTGGGGGTTTTATAGCAACTTTTGAATTTGAGTTCAAGCCTTCCCCCCCACTTCTAAGTCATTAATGCACTCTTGGTGGCAAATCGTCCCAAATCTAGTTCTTAATTCATGTCTTAATTCCCCATCGCTCGCTCCTTTTTGCCTTAAATTGGACCTCTTGTCATGAATAGTGACACCAACGGTCACCTCCCAGCCTACCCATGCAGCAACGCAGCCCCCTATGCATGGGTGCGACCCCTGTGACATACTGACCCTATGTGCAACCCCCTTATCACGTAGCTCCCCTATAGACTCTTTTATATTCCCACGCTCTCTTTCAACTCCTTGGAGTGTTGGGACTGTTCTCCCTACGGATATTCAGGTGATCACGCCATCTGTGCATGGCTTCAATTCAATTTCCAGCCTAGTCTACGGGCACCCCTCAATTTCACTCACCACAGTCAATGTCGTGCATTCTTCCTTATGCGGTTGACTTCCCTGGTTACTTTGTCTGGTAATGTGCAGTCACAACCATGGTAGCAAAGCCACAAGTTCTCAGTAGAAATCTTCTAATGCAGTAGTATTTCGGCCCATATCTTGTCTTGTCATTCTTAGTTTATCTTGCATGAACTTGGTTTCCAGTTTGTTGATTTCTTCATCCATTAGTTTGATTTTGCTCCTAAACCATACCCAATCTTCTTCGAGTTTGCGAAGTTTAATATTCCCTCACTGAATGGCTTCTTGTAACTGCATAATTCCTTTGTTCAGTTCCTCGCGTATTGTCCCAATTGTAGGAGTTGTTGTAGTAGGATTCCTCTATGCTCTTATCGTCTTTTCTCTACTCTTTAGCATTAGAATCCTCTTGGAGCTCAAGTCTTTGCACATGGCCATATAGGCCCACCCAACCACTGGTACGCGTAGGTCCCAATCAGTTTGTCTCACTTGGCGAACCCTGTTCAGGATTCTACATACCTTCTTGAATGCTTCCACATGGAACATTTGTGGTGTGTGTCGCTTTTCCTACTGCTGTGTTCTGTTCTAATTTTCAATCCCTAGTTTGGGGTATGTTTAGTTTACGGTATGTTCATGTGGACTGTACAACATAAATCTATACCCATCGACATATTTGAGCGTGCAAGATGCTCTATCCTAGATGCTCAACTCTTGGTCGAAGCTGGGGTCTTCTTAACTGCAAGCACATCATCCTTCTACATCTACACTAGTCTTCAAACTTGCCTTTACATGTACTCCACCATCATGTGGGTGTTGTGCATAGTGCCCATTTCAGCACATTGAACCATTATTGCTCCGGTACTACGCTTTCAAATTTGTATGGGAATTCATCCATTGTTGTCACTCCATCATATGTTGGTATTTCCCTTGTCTCTGTCGTCATGCAACGAAGTGATCTAATCATCATGTTGCAATTTAGCATTGTCACTTCATGCAACCGATTCTGCCAGTGCTCTACTTCTTTGTCAAAATCCAAAGTACAGGAGCTATCGCTCTCCCACGAGATTCTCCCATCTACAGTCGGATTCACTCGATCCTGGTCTTGTACTGTTATCTGGTAAATACAATGTAGATCACCGTCACTTTCATCATCGCAAGCGGGTTCAATGTAGCACCCTCCTTCAACTGGGTCTAGTGGGACTACTACACATAGTGATTTTTTTTCAAATATCATCTTTTGTTTCTTTAGGCTGATGACTCCATTCATGTTGGTAGCCCAGTCTATTCCTAGCAAGGAAGGATAGGGATTCCTATCATCAACAATCTCTATCACTTCAAAGTTCATATGTGTGCTCGTGCCTTAAATATCAACTATTACCCCTTGTAACCTCCCCATGGGAAAAAATTTTGTTGGTTCGCCATCTGTAATTAAATAGGGGACCACTGTAATGCGATCTTTCCCATGCATTCCCATGTTTTCTTCAATAACACATTCATGTCGAAACCCAAATCTAAGATTACCCGATCCATTTCATACTCACCAATTTGCGTAGTCAATCTCATCTCCCTTCTAGTATGCAAGGCATGCTTTCAAAATTTTCGGACTATGCACGGTTCTCTTGAACCCACACACTTAGTGATCAGCTCCTGTAGTCCCTTAACTACCTTGTTGTCATGCAGCAGTTTCATGCATGTCTCCAGAAAGGTAGTAAGGGTAGAAGGATCCATCCCTGGATCTGGTTGATTGATACTACTTTAAGTGGAGGCCTCCACGAAGCTCTTCTTAGCTTCCATGAATGTCTCCTTTGGATGTTCTATGTCAAACTCAGGTTCCTTTGTAGGAGCCTTGTGAACCCCATGTATCTTCCTCAGGTTACTTCCCCTTATCTTTCCCTATGGTCGCATCGCCTTTGAGCAACATGTTCACATTTGGGTCTTCTTCGAGCGGTTTAGACCTCATCATTTGGATATTCTGAGTCGGAGGAGGCTGGAGTACCACTTTTTCGCACATCTTTATGATCAACATAGGGAAATCTATCATTTCATGATCAAATTGAGCACAGTATGAATAGGATATCCTCATGGGGTTGGTGCAATCATGGGCAGAGTGCCCTGGTCCTCTGCAATTGTAACAAATTAACTGTTTGTAGCCCCTTCCGAGTCCCATTCCTCCTCGTCCTCGACCTCACCCCCGAAATCCAGCACGCGCCATCCCCGCAGCTGGGTCAAGGGCTTGTGTTTCCATTTACATCCTATAGGCTGGGTTCTCATCCATCATTAGCTCGTAGCTGCAACAAGTGCACTCATCCTGGCCTACCAACCTACATAAATTAAAAAACAACTGTTGGGGATTCTTTGTATACTTCTGCAACAAATGACAATTGTTCGTTGTGTGTTTTCCTCCTATATGATAGATTTCACACCATAATGCAGGTGTCGTACTTGGCCCTGCCGGTGCCTCTTGTCTCAATGGCATTGGTCCCCCTCATCCCAAGTAGTTCGTGAATACTAGACAATGATCATTGTCGTGGCCATGGCCTTTGCATTTTATGCACCATACTTCCTCGCATGCCTCTGGCCGTGGTGCCCTATCCTACTTCAAACTCTACATTTTCAGGCATAGATTTTGTAGTTGTGGGTGGATTTGTTGAACCCTTGACCCAAGGTCTTGTATCGGGGTCTCATGCAACCTCATCGCCATTTCCAACGCTTTGGCCTAGGTGGAAAATTTCTGTTGTGACAACGCCGTCCTCTAGTGCGATGTTAGGGATGCCACAAACCATGCATAATATTGGGCATCTATTAGCATCATATTGGCCTCAAGGATCGTACTCTTTAGCCATTGATCCAGATCCCAAGGGGTTTCACCATGAAGCATTACAATCTCTTTAAACCCAGTGATTGACTATGTCTCTGATTTCAGCTTGCTGAATTCCCTATTCAATGCATTCTAGATCTCTGCTATCCCTGCATTTGGGTGGTCATTAGAGTGCTTGATATACCATGTCAATGTGAATCCTACAACGTGCTCATCAATGTGGCCTTCTTAATGTTGTCGTCCAGGATCCCTTGCGCTTCCCACACTACTCTTACCACGAACCAAAACTAGTCTGGATCTTCATTCCCTACACCTTTGAATATCGGTAGTTTGATCATGCTCTCCATGCTAAACTATGGGGGACATGGAGGTGGAGTGGGTAGAGATGGAGGTGAGGGAGGTGAAGTAGGTGGTGGCGTGGGTGGAAGTGGTAACTGTGGAATGCACTGCCTTATCAACTTGACCGCACTTCTCGGAGAGACCCGAGTGAACTCTTCCTCACTCTCTCATGAAAGTCAAATTAAGGGATTGTTTTCTAATTCCCCACTACCTTTGTATATCCTTCCACTCTGCGTCATTCCAAACATTAATATATTCACATAACTCGCTTTTCACATAACAACATCTTAATCTAGGTATTCAAAGATTTAATGTACTTATCTCGTGGTCCCTTGAGAAAATGTTATTCTACTTCATTGTAGCTCATGATCGTGTCTACCACAAACTCAGTGATAAATCCCCCTATTATCTGGTCGAGCCAATGGTCCACAGCTCGCGTGATCTTATCTTCAAATGCCTCTAGTCTGCACACTAATTTCGAAGTCCACACAATCGGTTGGTCGAGCCTACACCTTCCCTGGTTGTTGACTAACCTTGTGATCCACTCATATATTTCAGAAGGAAAGGATGCGAAGAAAATCTCATGGATTTTCGTATACACGTAGCGATCTAGCCACCTTTTCTCAGATACTTGCGGAGTTCTATTTTTCTATGTCGAAAACTCGTGAATCTTCTTGTCCAACCACTCTTCAATTTCCTTCTTTTTTGGGTTCCAGTGGCACTACATCATACATCCCTTAGGTAGATCTCGGTCTCAATAATGGAACCATTTGTTGGCTATGTTTGGCCTCACCAAGGTTTAAAAGTGATTTAGCCAAGCAAATCCTAGTACTACTGGCCCTTTCGGCAACAGCCCGCAGAGCGCGGACTGAGGTCTCACTAGAAGTAGTATGGGAGGGTGTTGGAACCATGTTTCCGCACCTTGGGGATGTCTGATATGTGGTGATAGGTGCGCGATTTAACCTTTGTGCTTACTAAGTTACGCGCACCAACGAGCTTCTTGCATCCTATGGTACTGCCTTCGCGCAGCTCTAGCCACAGTGCGACTAGCATTAATTACCCAAGTCTTCCTTAATTAGGTTTTGTCACCAATTACTTAGAAGGTTTTCATATATAAGCATTCATACAAGTGTGCACATATAAATAAACAGATACCATTAACACATAACATCAAAATATAGATCTACGAAATAGATGCAAAATATGTCGAATCAACTTAGCATTGTTAATGATCCTTTTCAAGTTCAGTCAATACAGACCTGACTCTACCCTGCACACTCAGCTACAGGGGTCCATGCACTTATTTTCAGACTCTACTAGGCCTCTTCGCACTCAGTTGCAGAGCCTCTACCTATTACTACGACCCAATACACCTCAAATCCACCTCTATCCTCTAACCATGCCTTCGCATCTATCTATTATTTGTTTTCAAAAAGCTATCTTTACACTTAGAGGCTCGCTCTATTTATACAAACCCATGGTCTGCAGACCATGGGTAGGCTGACACAACTTTACATTAAGTTACATTATTTTATGGGAGACAACCCTATGACTCATCGTAGAATCTCGCACTCCACACACGCATTTTGCGAGGTCTTTACATTAAATTGACCAAAAATCGAGCTTTAGGCCCCAAAACCATGCTGTGGGGGGAATTCGCTACCCAACAACTATAGCTACCAACAATGTATCCATGGTTTGGATTGGAAGGCTCAAAACCCTCACCTTGAGCCCACATGTTTCCATAAGGGTTGTACCACACATTCAATCACTCATAGGGTTTCATTTAAGGATGTGCATCAAGGTTCACACTTTGATCCTCAATCACCATTAGTTTCACAAGGCGAAACGAAGGAGTTAAAAATCATATTCATTGTGTTATGTATGTTCCCCATAATTAGTCACCAATAATTGAAAGTAAAATATTTTGGCACCTATGGAATAGTAGGAAGAGTTATGAATGACACAATCAACTTGCACCCTTCGGATTGAGAAACACAACGATACATGAGGAGAAAGCACACTCGAAACTATGGGAATAAATTTTACAAGTAGCAATCAACTTGGTGCCATTAGTATCATGAAGAAAAGAATATTTGAAGGGTAAGTGTGGTGGCACGTAAATTAATTGGGACCCTTAGTATTGAGAAACAACAAACATATATTCAATTTCAAGATAATGAGTCAAATAACCTAAGTTAAATAGTGCATGTGAGAGAGAATTTAGATTAAAATTTCATTTGAAAACATGCAATCTTGGAAAAGAGGATTATTGGGGTTAGAATTAAATCAAACCTTAGAAAAATAAAATCGAAAAATTCCATCTTGATAAATTATAATTGTTATCCTAAAACATCTAGGGAGACTATTCTAAACTTGGAATAATAATTATAAAATTGTTTATTATAATAGCTCTGTAATATCCCTCTATTTTCTGTTCATAATTATGAGTTAGTACTTTTAGACATGAACTATTTTTGGATTTGATGGCTAGGGAAGTCACATTAGACTTGAAACTAATGTGATAAATACAATTATTATGTAGTGAACAAATTTTCATTAATGTCATGCGGAAAGAGTTATGTTTGCGGACAAACCTAACCTCCCTAGGAGTCTAAGACTCTCTAGTGACAAACAAACCAAAACAGAACAATCCTTCTCTAAACACACATTATTCTATGAGAGATCAAGTGCTTTCCGATCTTACCTTAGGTCCAACGCTTGTTGTAGCAGTCCAGCCTTGCTGATCCAGATGAGCTCCTCCTTCACTTTAAGACCTGCATACACTAACAAAGGAAACGATTAAATAACACCTGAATATTTCATAAAACAAAGCATATTCATCACATAGACCAAGGAGTACATGAAATAATTCATTAACAACAAATCATTGAGAAGAATGGACTTATTTGTATTAAGGGAACAAAAAAGGAACCATTACAACCTGAGCCTTGGTGTTGTGCAAGCTCCTCCCAGGGTCCAGCAAGAGATTTCCTCTACTTTGACAAGCTCACCCACTCCCACTATGGCAAAAAGGAAGGATAGTGATCTCTCCTCACAAGTCAACAATGGAAGTCCTAATTCCAGCAGCATCTACCCTTTAGAATGTTCAGCTTTCAACCTCCCCTCCTCTAGCCCAAGGCCTGTATTTATAGTATTCCAGAGGAAGTTAATCAGTTCCAACATCAATGGGATACTCCCTCTTTTGGATGGGGTAGCTCCTCTCTTGATGGGATAAGTTCCTCTATCATAGGGATGCATGAACCATCTGGAGGCGCTCAATACACGTCAAACACTCTTCTAGAAGGCTCTAGAAGTGACCACAAGTAATTTTTTTAAGATGAAACTCGCGCCTTTTGACCTTTACAGGAGTACGCACCCATCCCTTGACATACAGAGCGTACAAGTACGCAGGTATAATGAACTTGGAGTGCGTACACGCAGGTAAGGTAGAGAGAACCTGCGTACCCAGAGATAACATGGTTTTAATGACTTTCTCTCTTTTTGAAGTTTGACATGAAGAGCAGAGGTATAAGGCTTGACAAGGAGGACAATATGACTATTGATGGAGCCATACTAACTGCAGATAGTCATGGTGACAAATTTCAGTGTAACAGATTCCCCCTAAAGTACGAAACCTGTAATAGATAAGGGTGTTAAATCATATAGGAAGGGTGAAGTACTTTATCATTTCGAGGATCATCTTGTGGAGAGCCCGGTCAGAACCTGCAATTTCCAACACAAAATACATGTATAAGATTACATCATCACTGAGGTAGGCATTCCCATACTCAGATCAAAACTTTAACTATTGGACTAACTATTCTGGTACAAGAATGATTTTATAATACATCATAATCATAGACTCCTGTAGACACAGTATGGGCACAGCCATCTGTTTATGATTGGTCTACAATATAATGAATACAAAACTTCTCGCAGCCTAGATGGTGGAAACTAGATCCAGGGTCTTCATCTCTACTTCCCGAATTGGTACGATTCTAGCCATGTGAATAAATGAGTCAATGTCGAACATGGT